>JAXQQM020073660.1:0-121208 GCA_034641835.2 Pinus albicaulis
ACAGAAAAAATCGAACCTTCTATTTAAAAAGAGGGTTACATAGCATATGCCTTGCATTCCTTTCCCTTTTCCAGGGAAACAACAACTACGCTGCTGTGTGATTTTCCAGAAATGAACCACCCAACAGCTCTGTCCAAAAAAAGACTGATAACCACAAAGGAAAAACCAAATAACTGGAGTAAGCAACCCCCGGCTTCCATTAAGGAAAATCACCGAAACAGGATTGCTCACGTCCTCAAACTGTCCACAACCCAGCTAGTAAGAACTGTGCTGGCTGAAAGTGTTGTTTTAGTACAATAAGACTTCAAAACGGGCCTCCAACAAAGGGAAAACAGCCCTGTAAGTTTTACAGTTTTGCCATCAAAAGATTTTTCACAAGTTGCTTTTGTGTTTTTTTATAAACATGTACAGAACAGACAGTAAAATGGAAAGTATGAACAATTTAAAAACAGAAATGTGGAACCGAGCTGTTGACAGCTCAGAAACTAGTCAAAAACAGGGGGAGGGAGTCCCCTTGTTCTCCCTTCAGCTACTTCCTCTACGGACCATTGGTCCAAAACCTGCTCAATGCCTTTTTTAGAAAGGCTGTCTGCTTCAGCATTTCTTTCCCTGTAGATGTGAGATATAGTTAGGACAGAAAATATACTTTTAAGGCGAATAATTTCAGACAGCAAAGGAAGTAAAAGAAAATTCCTGCAATGTTGAGATCCATTTGCCCATTTGATTGTGTTCAGAGAATCCCCAAAGATCTGTACCTCCCTTACATTGCGCTGCAGTAACCAGCACAGCAGTAAATGTAGTGTTTTGAGCTCAGCATAGTTATTTGACCCAGTGCCCAGCCCAACAGAGGCTTTGAGCTTAATTCCTGTGGGGTAAAAGATCACCAAACCTGCTCCACAGTTGTTGTTTATGTCTGAGGCTCCATCGAAATAAGCCCACGGAATAGACCCTTTTATTTCTTCTACCTGCACCGGTCTTTCCCTTTTAGTATTTGGAGGCTGAGGGATGCTTTCAAAGATGGCTACTCCTTCAACTGCTAGTCTGTCAATAGGGAAGAGAGAGTCTTTGAAAATTTGGTGGTTCCTGGCAAGCCATACTCCCCATACTACCAGCAGAGGCAACATTTTGACTTTGTCATTTGGGGCTTGCTGCCACCAATTGTTCCAGGCTTCGGCTATGTCCTCCCCTCCCCAACAGAGGGGGACCTTTGAGAGTCTTAACATTTCATTCCAGAGACTTTTGGAGAAAGGACAGGCAAGGAACAGATGCTGGGAAGTTTCCTCACTCTCCTTACAGAGGGAGCACCAGCCTGGGCCAATCTTCCCCCTTTTTTGGAGTGCATCCCATGTAGGTACTTTTCTTTGTAGAACACACCAGAAGAACAGCCTGGTCTTTGCTGGCCCTTTCAGCTTCCACACAGACTTAGCCCACCAGATTGGTTCCCCCCACCCCTTTAGTAACATAAGCCAGTCATATCCCATCTTAGGGGAGTAGAAACCTGTCTGGGCATACACCCACCGCAATTCATCTGTCTCATTTGTAATACGGATGTGGGATTGCAGCAGTCCTGTACGAAAAGCCCCCCACTCCTCATGCCACCTCTCTTCTAGTGCCAAATCAGTCGCTGTGAGCCACTCCTGTCTCCAGATGGAAGAATTTGCGCTGTCAGCAATTTGGCTGAGAGAGAAAAAGCCTCTGGAATTTAAATGTTCAAGCAGGTCTCTTGAGAGAGAGAAAGAGTCCGTGCAGCCCACCCACGGGTCCCTTCCTAGCCTTACTGAAGCCCCATCTCCTACTCTCCAAGCCAATCCTTTTTCGATAATCTGGACTGCTGCCACCAGAGCTTTCCATACCACCGAGGAGTTTCTTGTGGATTTTGAGGGCTGTCTTATCCACTCAAGGGGCGAAACTGGGTCAATATACTTCCTCCTAGTCACGACAGTCCATAAGTTATCAGAGACAATCAACCTCCACGCAAGTTTAGCTGCTAAAGACTGTGCGAAAGGAAACAAATCTTTTATCCCCCACCCTCCCCATTTTTTCGGGCGGGCAATCTTCTCCCAAGCCACCCAAGGAGCTACATAATCCTTCTTCTGTCCTGCCCATAAAAATCTGCTACAAATTTTCTTTATTTTCAACAGGATACATTTAGGCACCCAAATGAGGCTAGCCCAGTACACTGGAATGGCTAAGATCACAGATTTTATCAGCACAAGCCTGCCTGCCCTTGACAACCATTTAAAACTCCAGTGATTTATTCTGTCCTCAATTTTCGCCAGAAGCCAATTCCAGTCTTGGGCCCTGTAGGAGTCAGGTTTCAGCTTAAAACCAAGGTACTTGAACAGATCCGAAAGAGACTTTAGGTCAAAAGAGAGAATCTCCTTTACTCTATTTGCTTCAAAGGGAGAGAGCCCTGCAATTGTGACAGAAGATTTCTGATCATTTATGGCCAATCCCGTTGCTTTCAGGAAGAGGTCAAGGAGCCTCTTTAGACAGCAGCAGTCCTCCCTGCTCCCATTACTAAAGATAAGGATGTCATCAACAAAGAGGAGATGTGTCACCCATAGGTTCATGCCAACTTCTATTCCTTTCAGATCACCCTGTCTCTTCGCCTCTTTGATCAGTAAACTTAGTCCTTCAGCTGCTAACAGAAAGAGGAGGGGGGATAGAGGACAACCCTGGCGAAGCCCCCTCTGCGGATTAAAAAAATCTGAGGCAGCACCATTAATCAGAACTGCAATCGAAGTAGAGGTGACACACGCCATGGTCCACCTTACAAAATCATGCCTGAACCCCAGGTGAGTTAAAAGAAGCCTAAGATAAATCCAGCTAATTCTATCATAAGCCTTTGAAAGATCAATTTTTATAATAGCCCCTTTTTTCCGGCTTCTTTTTAGACTGTGAAGGGTTTCTTGAGCCACTCCCACGGCTTCATGAATTTGTCGCCCATCCAGGAACCCAAACTGTTCCTCAGATATGCTTTTAGAGAGGAAAGGTTTCAGTCGGGAAGCAATTATCTTAGCAATAACCTTGTATATACAGGTGCAAAGAGAGATGGGCCGGAAATCATTGAAAGATGAGGGTTGGTCCAACTTTGGAATGAGATTCAGAAAAGTGGCATTAAAGGGCTGATAAACCAGGCCTGAGGCCCTTGATTCTTCCACCACCGCTGTGAGGTCGGCTCCCAGTAGATCAAAGAAGTGTAGGAAAAATTCTACAGTCCAGCCATCTGGGCCTGGACTTTTCTCTTTTTGCATCGATTTGAGGATTGCTTCCACCTCCTCCTTGGACACTGTAGCCATCAAAAGGTCATTTCCTTCCTCTTCAATATACCTTGGAAAGCATTGGGCTACTCTTATGACTTCAGCAATTGAAACTTCTGCATTGGCCTTAAAGAGGTTTTTGAAATAATCAACTCCAAGGGAGGCAAGCTCTTCGAAGGACTGAGCCTTACCCCCATTTTCTTTAGGCAGTTCCCATATGGTGTTTAGATTTTTTCTCCCTTTTGCATAATTTTGAAAAAACTTTGTGTTATCATCCCCCGCCTGAAGCCATATGGCTCTGCTTTTTAATCGCCATCTCTCCTCCTTATCTTGCAGTAACTTCCTTCTGGCTGCCTCCAAGGCCCGAATTCTATCACGTGATTCCACAGTAGCATATCCCCCCCCATCCGGGCCTTCCAGGAGCTCAAGTTCAGAGTTTATGGCCCTTAATTTTTCATCTTCGAGGGATGCCTTGTGGGAGGCCCAGATTTTTGTTTCAGTTTTCAAAGCCTTCAGATTATCCATAAAAGCCTTACTTCGACTTAAAACCCCCTCCTCCCTTATTACATCCCTCCTCCAAGTGGAATGAACCAAGGAGACAAAGGAATCGTCAGACAGCCAAGAAGCATTGAATTTGAAGGGGGTCCCTGGTTTTTTGAGAGGATGCAGAACATCCCCCAATTACTTGGAATGGATTAAAAATAATAATATTTACTTCTGCCATTATGAATCAAGAATGAGTTGTAAACATAATTGTAATTTTACTTCATTCGTTTACGAATTATAATTGATTTCAAAACTAATTTAAATATCATTGAAACTAAAATGGCATAAAATATTGTTAACGATTAATGGAAATAGACATTCATTAATATTGCTAATTACCATGTTGACAAAATGGTTGGAATCAAGAACCAGTTATTGGTAACTAATATTCCTTCTATTTTCCACCGACTCTGGAGAGAGGGAAGGGAGCGTAATTTATGATTTGGGGAAGAGACAGTTATTAGGAAAGGATTTTGGATCAAGAAACAAAAAATTTCAGAGGTATCAGTGTGGAGCGATAAGGAATCGTTCTTCATGCGAGGGCTGCGAGGGCATTTTGCAGCTGATTTTTTGTTTTGTTTTTAATTTGGTTCCACCACGCACTCGCACCATTTCCCTGTGAGAATCCGAATTGGATCGGATCGGATTTCATCAACTTACCTTGGATCGGAAGACCTAGATCGTAAGCCTTAGATATGATAGATGCTTTTAAAGCTTGTAAAGCTTGTTCGCTACCAGAATTCATGATCTCTCAAGATTTTTGATTGCTGAGTGGAAGCAACATGGAGTGATAAGGAGCAAAACTAGGATGACTGAGGCATCACGAGAGTTATTGGAGAACGAATGGGAGAGAGATTCCAAGATTTAAAAGATAATTACCCTTGAAAGAAAAATAAAAAGCATACATATTTTGCATACTAATCTTTTACCTAGGATTTTGAAAAACAAAAGATTGTATGAAAATAGTGAATTTTATTCTTAAGACATATAACATGGTAAAAGATAAACTTATGACGTAAGTTCTTGAAAATATTTTGTTATGTTAATCTTTTAAATATATTATTCTTAGAGATATACCATGGTAAGGAACAAACTTACTATGCTAGTTTTGTGGAGAAGAAATCGTGTAGGTTCTTACTGAAAGATTGCTATTATGTATCAAAAAATAAAGTAAGTAAATTTGTTTTGTCTTTGTATATATGCATCTTATGTAATAAAAGATACATTTGCTTGTTCTTTAAAAAAAAGGGATTCCGTACACGTGTTGAAATGATAATGAAATCCAACTTATTTCCTCGAAAGTAAATATATATTAAAGAGGGTAATTCCTAAATATATTTCATGGTTGGGAGATAAGTTAATGAGTTTCTTGGAAGAAAAGTCATAAAGAACCCATAATAGTTTTCTCATAATTGTTTCTTTGGGAAAGATCACGTTGAAGCTTGTGTGAAAAGAATATTAAATATTATGTTGTTTTATATATGTTGTTCTTATTTGAAAAGAATAACTTCTTGAAATGAGTGCATGTCAACTTCTTGATTTGGATGTATACAAGGTTAAGCTAAACTTCGTATTGTTTCCTAGTTTTATGCATAAAAGAAGGTGCTCTATGATAATTTCTTGAAAGGGAAACATAAGAAGATTTCAAGTATAAAGACAACAAAACTAGGTTATGATAACTTCCTGATGCAAAAGAAGTATGCATTTGTTACATGAAAGGAATAGTTAATGATGGTAGAGTTCTAAGAAGGGAATAATGTGTTTCCTACCATAAATAAGGGATATTATGATAAGCTCTTGCATGCACAAAGAATAGTGATTGTGTTGGATATTTATAATCTTTGCATGGATAGAAGAAATATTCAGTTATAATCTTTATTTAGGAAGAATTATTTGTGAGTACTTTATGTTATAATAACTATTATGTTAGTTTCTGCATATGCATGCAATATTGGTATTAACTTTCGTTTGAAAGAATATACATATTTGTATATGGGAAAAGATAATAGGTTGTGTTAGACTACATTGGGAAATATTGATAGTATAATTTTGTATGCTTTAGTTGCATTAGTTTTTACAAAAAATAAAACATGTGTTTACATGCTCTCTTGTGTTAAGAATTCCTTTGGGAAGACTCTTTCGGAAAACTATAAGCATTGCATACATAGGAACAACATTCATCCTGTTAGCTTTAGCACCAAAAGAAATAGCTGAAGGGTTGGTTCTTTTGTTAAAATATAAGTAACTCGAATGCACATTGTGTCATTTTCCATTAAAAGAATTCCTCGACAGTTATAGTGATTTGTCTTGTACTAATGTGCGAGAAGTGTCATAATAATGTGGGGATTATTTTGGCATGAATTGATAATTACTTGCTTACACTAAGGTAGAGATGTTAGAAGGAAGCATGATGTGATATTGTATTCACATCTCATGTATGGACATGAATAAGTGTTAAAGGATCACTTAAATATTGATTATTTATTTGTTGAGTCTTTATCTAATCATGCTATAAAAGCTTGTTGATGACATCAATGATAGGAAACGATGGTGACTTATGAGAAGGAAATATTATGCTTAACATTGTGGCAGGCAAATGATGATGGTTCATGGAAATGAGTGCAAGCTGCAAGATGATCCAATGTACGATGTTCCATTGTAGGTACATCCATGCCACCAAGATATGAAGATATGAAGATATGAATATTAGTGGGTAAATGATATCATATTTATTGTAATGGCTTTAAGCTAGATATTTTTATATTTCCTTGTAATATTTATAACGATGGTTAAGGGATGGTCTCCCTTATAAGCCATTGAGTGAGGGTTGAACACCCTCACGAGCGTTTAATAATAAAATGGTTTTCACCCTACGAGGTTTCCAGGGTATATTGGTGTTCAATGATGTGATTGATTATTGTGTCAAATTGATGATGTTGATTCCTTTCTTGTTGCGATGTTCATAATGTCAAGTATGTGATGACTACATGAATAATGAAATGAATGCAAGGTTACATCATACAGTTTTATGTTAATGAACTACAATAGAGGTTGTTAATGGTTAAGAAAATTATTATTCTTATACTAAGGTTACATTATGAATAGGTGAACATTCTATGTAATGATGAGTAAGGAATATTTAATAGTGATTTGGATAGTTACCCGTGGGTAACTTTGTTACACCATTTTTTTGGTCATCTAGCCTATTATTATTAGATGAACCCAAGTACACCATGTAAGACCAATTTTACCCTAAGTAAAATTGCTTTCACCATATAAAATAACTCATTTGGTCATATTTAACCCAAAACAAGGAAATTAATTAAATAAATCCTTATTTATTTAATTATTTACTAAGAACAAGTTATTTAAATCATTATTTAAATAATATTCTTAGTTAAATTTGACTAAATCATACATAAATAATTAAATAAACCATTATTTATTTAATTATATTCCCATAATTCCCCTAAAATGATAAACAAATCATTTATTTATTTATTATTTATAAATAAAGGAATTGACCCAAGTCAAGAATCCTTTTCCCTCCAACAAATATAATAAAATATTCCTAAAAGGTGCTTCTAGAATTCAATTAATAATATTTTATTCATGCACCGAGTTGTAGACCGCCCCAATATTTTGTTATAAATAGGGGGGTTTTCCCCATTCATTAGTCACCTTCATTGCATTAGATCACTCTGGATCTTCTCTTGGTCACCATTTTCCATTTTACTTTGTGAACTCCCATTGAGTTCTATGTTTGCTTTTCCACATTCATAAGAGAGAGAAATGCTATATCTGAAACACTGAGGACTTCCAAGAACCCATCCCACTAAGGAGAACCGGAAAACACCTTTCTTGTTTTCCTCTCAGGTGCCCCATTCTTTAATATAATACAAAATTCTTTCATATACATTCTTATTGTCTTGTTCATTGGATCTATGGAGTTATGTTATTTTTTATCTACTTAATATCTTTTGTGCTTAGATCTGAATGTGTGCAGCAATCTTAAAGGTATTTTATGACCATAATCAATGTTAGGGCTATTTGTTATGCGTAGCTAAGTGATCTTTTTTCTTTATGACGAAGATTCACTCCCACTTACTTGTATAAAAACATTTATCTCTGGAATTTCATTTGTATAAAGTTATCGGTGTATGTCACAAGTGAGTATCGAGCTAAAGGTTGCGGCTCTTTGGCGCCTTTGGGATTTGTAATTGAAAGACGTTGAGCATGCTTGATTGGATTTCTTAGTTAAGGTATGTGTTAGCCACCTATAATATTTTGTTATACCAAAAGGTGGCTAAGACTTTTGGAGCCTCAAAGGAACAAATTTTATCACTAAAAATTTGTTGGCTCTTGAAGACTCCTTGTAGGCCTCATGCCTCTGTCCAAAATCCTCATTACTGTTCCTATTAATTCTGCTGATTTCCTGTAAGAAACTGCTGAAGAAACCATCATTTTCCCTTTCTCCCTCATAACTAACTTTGTTACTCCCCTTCTTCTGTTTATTATTTCCTACTTCCTTGTTTTGTTGGGGCCTTGTTTTTGTTAATTTTGACATCTTGAAGAATTTGAGCAACAGGTTTAGACCTTTTTTGAGTTGCGGAATAAATACACATGGCAACCGCGGCAGCGCCGCAACTACCGGGGAGTTACGGAGCTATCAGATGTGTGACTTACTCGATGAAATTTGGAGATGGGAATGGAGATAAGTGAGATGAAAGAGAAACAGTGAGAAGAAAAGCAATGGAACACGCAGACATGGAGAGAAGAGTGAGAAAGCCAGTGAAGGCATGAAGGAGCCGATAGTCGCGAGGCGAGTGAATAAATAACGATCACCCGGCGAAAAGGTTGTTAAATGATGGGAATTGAATGAGGTACTAAAGAGAGTTGAGGGCCCGGAGACAAGGGAGGACGCGCGGAAGCGTGATTCTTGCATGTGCTTGAGATGGTTTCTTATCTTCTCTATTCTACCCTTCTGTTCTGAGATTCATCTGTATCAGCTTTGTGAGCTATCAGGAAGAGTGCCATGTAATCATGTATTGGGCCAAGAGATTAATACAAAGGAAGGTTGCTGTCTCAATAAGATGTTCATGTGCTTGTAATATGTTTATGCTGGTTTAAAATTTTATTTGCGAATGTCTGAATTCTTATTAAGTGATCTTGCGTATATACCTTTGTATATGTAATGGATGCACCGTCTTTCTTTAGTTGCGGGTTTGTTCCTTGCCATTGATCTCGTCCCCTTTTTCATGTGGTTGCGGTACGCCTCGGGTGAGACGCACTGCTCTCCAGAGCAGGGTGAAAATGCCGGCGTGTTCCTAGACTACACCGGACCCCTTTGTTGGCCACAACTCTCGAACCTGGGTCTTGTCCGCGAGACCTAACTTCTCGCCAACAAATGGTTCTGTTGCCGGGACCTGCATGTTTTGAGGGGATCTAGATCATGGTATCGAGGATTTTTGAAGGAGCAATACGGCGATGGTGGGATGATCATCTTGACCAGTTCATTGCTCAGCAAGCAGAGCTGACCAAGAAAAAGGAGGCGGCGATCAAGGAGCTTGTTCTTTTCTCTGATTCAGCCAGTGATACGTACGAAATTTTCTGGGGAAGGTTCCCTACGGACCTTTACAATTGGTTGCGGAGGTTACGAGCGACGCTGCCCCAAGAAGGCTTGCGGAAGATAAACCGCAGGTGGACGCACGACGACCTCGTGGCACTGCATCGGGTAGATACTGAACTAACCCGCGCAGTGGATTTTTGGGTAAGGACCACGTTGGAAGGATACGCTGTGGAGTTTGCTGCTGAGTGCTACCAATCCTTCTCGAAGGCCGAGGCTGTTTTTCACTCAGGGCTGAGAGGGAAGCTGTTGAAGGAGATTCCGCTGTGGATCAAAGCCCTGATGGTGGACGAAGGGTTGATTGAATTCCACAAAACGAGTATGGAAGCGTAAACCATCCGTACTGGGGGAAGGATTGAGGGGACCGATGCTGTGTAGACTGTGAGAGTGGGGAGCGGGGGATGGATGTTGAGGCCGCATGCAAGTTGCGGGAGCTACGTGCGCATCGGCGGGCACAGATCGCCGATAGGTGGCGAAGAAGGGTAATGAGATATTTGAAGAGAAGAGAGATCGAGAGGAAAAATCAGAAGGAGGCACCTCAGAAGACGGGAGTTATGGGTTTGGATACCCGGAAAGAAGACGGGATAGCAGCGGAAGTGCAGTGGGTGCATGGGAGCCCAGCGACGCGAGAAAGAGAAGTAACGACTAGCGAAGATAATGGAAAGATGCAGCCCGAAGAGAGTTCCGATGACGAATGGCAAGGCGTAATGCAGCAGATGTTCCAGGATCAGACGACACCCACCCCTCCAGGCAGCCCTACTTCCCACCTTCCGCATGGCCAGGATCCCGACCTTCCCCTGGTACTTTATCAACCTTTAAGAAATATTTTTATTCAGTTACAAGCATTAAGTCAGTCATACAGTAGTTCGGCAGCGTCGGTAACGCCTAGTAACAGCAGCGTTGCTAGTAGTAGTATTTTCCCTAGTGGGACCGTTACGCAACCAGGACCAAAAGGTTTTATCCTGGTTAATTCTCCGCAAGTACACATGGATGGATCTTTCACCCGGTATCCAGAGTTCTCTGGCCGGGGCAATGACGACGTAGAACAACACTGGTATCTGTGCGAAGCCATCTGGAGGGCTCGACAGACGCCGGATGCAGGGAAGTTAATAGAATTCCAAACCACGCTCAGAGAGAGAGCTCTGCGTTGGTTCATCAAGTGGTCCGAGGTGCACCCTAACCCTGTAATTGCGGACGTGAAGCGGGATTTTGTCCGCGAATTCAAGCTTCCCCAGACAGACCAGCAGGGCCTGTCCGAGCTGTGGGAAATTAAGCAGAAGGAAGGTGAGACCGTGTGGGAGTTGATGCGGCAATTCAAGGATGCGATCGGGAAACTCAGCTACCCGATCGATCCAAACCACCAGAGGGACTGGTTCATCAAGGCTCTGCTCCCCTTGACACGAACCCCTCTTACTCAGCAGAAGATTGATAATCTGCAGGATGCTTTGGAGCAAGCCATGAAGATTGAAGCCATGGCGGGCTACATCCAGGAATATCGGGGGGTGGTGGCCCCGCAAGACCCTTCTTTGGTAGGGTTGCAACACCAGATCGCCAGCTTGACCGAAAAGCTCAAGGAACTTCAACCGGTGAGGCCAGCGCGACCGAATGTTTGGTGTACACATTGTCTGGTCGAGGGCCACGTCGCAACCGAATGTCCTCGGTTGCGCGGCGCAGGAGCAGGACCCTCGGTCGCAGCTATCCAGGGAGGTCCACCACCAGGGGGTGGTGCGGGGATGAACCCGCAGGGAGTCTACCAGCCGCAAAAGACCTTTGTGGGGTTCCAACCGCAACCGGGGTCCTCCACCACAGAGTACTGTGAGATTTGCCGGACGATGGGGCATCCGCCTCGGATGTGCCCGATATTACAGAAGTACTCCACGGTCCCGAATAATGTATACTGTGAATTTTGTGTGTCTACGACTCACAACACTGAGCAGTGCAGGGCGCTTGACGCACTTGCGGATCGATTGGATCGTCCCTCGTACAGGGTGAACGAGGCTCCAAGGGGAAGAGGTGGCGGCATGCGGGGAGGCCGAACAGGCGGACGCGGTCCGGTCAAATGCTACAACTGTGACCAGGAGGGTCATGTGGCTCGAGAGTGTCCCCTTCCACGACGACCCTGGTGTTCCCAGTGCCGGGTCAACGCCCATGCTACGGAAGACTGTCCGGAGCTCATCAAGAAGTGGGAAGAACGGGTGCGGCAGAGGGGAGCGAATCTGATAAACTCAGAACCGCGAGGGGCCGCAACCCCTGACATGCAGAACGTCGTGATAATAACGCGGGGCGGAAAGAAGACTGGAGATGATGCCCACGAGAAGGAGCCAGCACGAGTGGTTCGGCCAGCATCCCCAAAGAAGTTGATTCGGCCCGAAGTCCAGAAGAAGTATTTCCAGGAGGCGGTTGAGGCATTCACCCAGTTGCGCAACGAGGGAGGGTTGGAGGAGCCCAGGCAGCCAGAATCTGGTGCGAAGAATGTCGCAGATACTGTGGTCGAGGATTGGCTCCGGCTATTCCTCGGGATTGTTGATAACGCTGTGCTGCGGTAGTAGCTCAAGCATGCGTTGGACAGAGCACTGCAGGGGCGCACAGAACCTAGAGATCCAGCGGACGCTAGCCCTCAATACGTCCCTCAATACGTGCAATGTGTCAAACGGAACAAGCAACGAACAGGCAAGGAATTCCGGCTTAACACGCAGGTCGTAGGGTTCCAAATCAACGACACCATGTTGGACTTGGGGTCCAACGTCAATATACTGCCACGGAAGACATGGGAGGCTCTTGGAAGGCCACGGCTAGCCCACTCGCCAATCCAACTCAGGATGGCGAACCAGTACTGCATTTTACCAATCGGCCGGCTCGAGGGAGTCGAGGTCGACGTTGCGGGGGTGAAGACATACACCGATTTTGAGGTTATTGATATCATGGGCGATAAGGATCCCTATCCTGCTTTACTCGGCATTGATTGGGCTTTTGAGAATTACGCCATCATCGACCTTAAGAAGGAGATGATGATCTTTGAGGATGGGGAGGTACGGGTCACCCAGCCTCTCGACCCGTATCAGGGCCCGCAATATACAGAAACAGTGGACAATCGGGAGGATGCTCAGATAATGGACCATCTCTATCAGATGACTGCAGGGAAGCGGGACGATTATATTAACCCGACCGCAACTGGTTCTGTCAGTTGGCGGAGTGTACAGAGCTCGGAGCTCAGATCCGAACTCGCTTGGGAAGACTGGCAGCAAGGGGGATATGAGACCACCACGCGGAGATGTGCCTCCATCGCTCAGGTCCGGTGGGTAGGGACTGAGATCCGCGGGTATCCCACATTGTCAAACATGCAAGCAGTCAATACTTTTATTGCCAAGGTGGAAGATCGGGTCCCAGCTGAGAGTCGGATGGCCCTTTTGGATGTGGCCTTGCAGTCAACATCGGCTCGATGGTGGAAAAATCACCGCAACACTCTGTTGCGATGGGAGTGGGTGGTGGATGCTCTGCGGGCACGCTTTAAAGAGGATGAAGGACCCGCCAGCACGCTTAAGTATCATGGGAATTCAGACCCGCGACACCATTTGCGGGCCTGCGAAGAACAGTGGCGTAGCACCCGGTACCCTGAGGAGCTGTGGGTCCACAGGTTTATCCACTCTCTGGGCACCATTCCCCAGGCCTGGTACCTGGAGGAAGAGCGGAAACGAGAAACCCACTCTTGGCAGGCAGTTGCGGACAAGTTCGTTTTGAGCTTCTCGTTCGAAGGGGAGACGGCGCAGGAGTCTCAGGCCCTACAGGCAATCAAGGAGGTCTTGTTTTTCTGTCAGCCTAAGCCCGATAAGGGCCCGGCTGTGTCACGATGTGAGGTCAGGCACGAGTTGGTCTGTCACCGGATTGATGGCGATCCGGAGGACAATAGTTTGGAGGACCTCAGACATCTCTATTTTGACGAAAAGGAAGGAGAGCGGAGAATCAGTGAAGAGCCGATGACTGAAGGAGTCCATTTACAGCCGCTAAAGACAAAGAAACTGAACATTGGAATGGAAGAGAAACCTAAGCTGGCAACGGTGGGAGATTACTGGGACGAGGAGACAAAAAACAAAATCTTCAGCCTCCTCCGGGAATACGAAGATTTGTTTCCATCATCAGTTGCGGACTTGAAGGGGATCAAGGGGGATCTGGGCGAGATGCGCATTACACTGAAACCGGGGGCCAGGCCGGTGAAGCACCGACCCTACCGGTTGAATCCACGTATCAAAGAGAAAGTCAAGATGGAGATTGACAAGATGCTGGCTGCAGATCTCATCTTTCCAGTAGAAGAAGCGGAATGGGTGAGTCCAATTGTCATCCAGAACAAGAAGGACAAAGCGGAGATCAGGGTCTGTGTAGACTACCGGAGCTTGAATAATGCTTGCATCCACGACCCGTTTCCCACTCCCTTCAGCGATGAAGTTCTAGATCATGTCGCGGGAAACGAAGCTTATTCCTTCACTGATGGGTTTTCGGGCTACCATCAGGTGCGCATCGCCGAGGAAGACAAAGCAAAGACGACATTCACCACTGAGTGGGGATCATTCGCATACCACGTTATGTCGTTTGGTCTGAAGAACGCACCGGCTGTGTTTTCCCGGATTGTCATTGCTGCTTTCCGGGAGTACATTCACAAGTTCCTGGAAGTCTATATGGATGATTGGAATGTTTACAGCCTACTGAAGAAACACGCCTCCCTGTTGCGTGTCATGTTCGACCGGTGTCGCCAGTTGCAGATTTCCTTGAACTTGAAGAAATGTATTTTTGTAGTACCATTCGGCACACTCTTGGGTCACGTGGTGTGCAAGCAAGGGGTCTGCGTTGATCCTGCCAAGGTCGCGGTCATCGTCCACATGGAGGCCCCCGAGACCGTGAAGCAGTTGCGGGCACTTCTCGGGCACACAGGATACTACAGGCGGTTTATCCGCAACTACGCTAAAATTACGGCCCCTCTGGAGAAACTGTTGCGGAAGTCAAGCATTTGAGTGGACGGCGGAGTGCAGGAAGGCACTTGACACATTGAAGGAGAATTTGGCGACGGCACCCATACTTGTTCATCCCGACTGGGATAAGCAGTTCCATGTGCACATTGATGCGTCCGGAATTGCACTTGGAGCTGTATTGGCGCAACCCGGGGAAACGACAGTTGACCACCCCGTATACTTCGCCAGCCGACGGTTATCGAATGCGGAGAAGAACTACACCACGACCGAGCGGGAGGCGTTGGCGATGGTGTACTCTCTCCAGAAGTTCCGCCACTATCTTCTGGGCGGCAAGTTTACATTTTTCATGGACCACTCTGCATTGAAATATCTGGTAAATAAGCCTGTGTTGGAAGGAAAAATCTGTCGATGGCTTCTACTTTTTCAGGAGTTCACATTTGAAGTGATTGTCAAGCCTGGCAGGTTGAATGTTGGTCCCGATCACTTATCCAGGTTGGAGATGGGAGAGAATGAAGGCCCGTTGGACGATCAGCTTCCGGATGCTGATCTCTTCCGAGTTGAAGCAGTACCAGATTACCTGGCTGAAATTGCCACGTATCTGACCACGGGACAGTGCCCTGAGGATTACACCCCGCTTCAGAAACGCCACCTTGTTGTCCGGGTGGCCGACTACCAATTGATCGTGGGGCAGCTGTACAAACTGGGGCTTGATGAGGTGTTGCGCAGGTGTGTTCTTGACCATGAACGGGAAGCAGTGATGTGGGAATGTCACAGTGGTGTTGCGGGGGGGCATGTGGGCGCGAAACCTACCGCAAGGAAGGTGCTTCAAGCTGGCCTGTGGTGGCCGACGGTACATGCTGACTGTAAGGCCTATGTGAAGCGTTGCGATGTTTGCCAGCGGACGGGAAGGCCTTCGCACCGGGATGAGCTTCCGCTACACCCAGTGCATGTGCTGCGGCCGTTTGAAAAGTGGGTTGTTGATTTCGTAGGCCCCATCGCACCAATCGCTCGACATTCCAAAGTCCGGTACATCATCACCGCAACGGATTACCTCACACGGTGGGCTGAGGCAGTAGCGGTACGCGACTGCTCGGCAAAGACCGCTGCCCGGTTCATCTTTGAACACATCATCAGCCGCTTTGGCTGCCCACGGAGCTTAACCAGCGATCAGGGTACGCATTTCATTAATGCCACGGTCAAATCACTGCTGGACACATTTATGATTCAGCATCATAAAAGCAGCCCATACCACCCACAGGCCAATGGTACGGTGGAAGCCTTCAATAAGATTCTTGAAAAGGGCTTGACTAAAATTTGCAATGCTCAGCGGGACGACTGGGACGAGCGGCTACCAGCGGCATTATGGGCTTACCGGACCACGGTAAAACGTTTGACCAACCAGACGCTATTCCAGCTGGTGTATGGTCGGGAAGCTGTGATTCCCGCCGAGTTCACCGTACCCAGCCTTTTGATCGCAACGTCCCTTCAATTCTCAGAAGAGGCGTCACTTCGGGAACGCCTCCAGGAGCTACAGGAGCTGGATGAGGCTCGATTCCTCGCAGAATTCCACCAGAGGGTTGAGAAGGCCCGGCAGAAAGCGTGGCACGACCGCCACATCAAAACTAAAGCTTTCCAAGTTGGCGGCAAGATTCTTTTGTACGACAGCCGGTTCCAGAAATTTCCAGGCAAGCTCCAGATGCACTGGTTGGGACCGTATTTTGTCATCGAGATCCGCGACTCAGGCGCCGTTCGGTTGGCACAGCTGGACGGTACAGTTCTTCCTGGGTGGGTGAATGGCGCACGCCTGAAACCCTACTAGGAGTAGGTACCTTCTCACTTTTCATCAATAACTCTCGCAACCGAGATAACCCGTAGAGTAGCGTAGTTGAATAACTCTCCCGCAACCGGGATGAGCGTAGGAAGTCTTTTCCGTTCGTATGTAATCAGTCAAATAAACAGTCAGTTGCGGGAACCTTACCGCAACTGACTGTGGTCGGGGCTGGCCAGTCCAGCGTGTCACAGCGCCAGTCCAGCATGTCGCCGCTCCTGTCCAGCGTGTCGTTCACGTAGGATCCATCCTCGTGCCAGTGTCAGTCCAGGTCATTTCCGTCAGTCCTTTTGTGAGTCCGTAGGATCGCTCAGATTTGCTCATAAATTACCATAATAGACAGTAATCGTACCATAATCATTTTCCATCACCCGCAGTTCCCTCAGCCGTCGAGTCCGCCCATCTTCCCATGACGCCGTCAGCAACTGTCAGATTACATACAGGCACGTGATTGATCGCACGATTATCGCAGTCCCGAAGGATAGCAAGAATTAATTGCCGTTATGGAGTCTCATCAACTCCGCGCGTGCCAGTGGATGCCATAATTTGCATGAAGATCAAAAGCATGAGAATGACGGACCAGTTCAATTTGGAAGTTGCAGCGTCTCCAGAGCATTTGCAGCATCGAAGCGCACCGTATCCAGCAGAGAACTCCAGAAGAACACTCCAAGTTTACCAGCGTCGCGCCAAGATGCCGAGGGCTATCGTATCTATCCCTGAACCAGCGTTAGACAGCAGGATTCACCGCGTAGAGTCGCTGGTCGGCAAGTATGACAATGTAGCATGTATGGACGCCAACCTGTCCGACCCGGCTGAGTTTCCCCACCTCCATTGGCAGACTTACATGGAGCACCATTACACGCCAGGCAGCAGCTCCCACAGTCGGATGCGAGAAGAATTCAGGGGCCTGCAGCAGTCGACCTTGATGCATTTGAGGTCTCTTCCCATTTTCGGCACTACGGGACTGGCTCTGCAATGCACCCAGTTCCTCCTCAGTCGGGTACAGAACGGGTCCCTATGGCTCAACGAAGAAATCCCAATTCATGCCGAAGACATTCATCGGCTTACAGGGCTATCCCAAAACGGTGCAGATATCTCCGCTGCTGGCCAGACATCCTCTAAGCGCGCCCGGAAGTCGAGTGACTCCGACCTGTATACCAATTATGGCACTCGTCGGGGTGGCAAAGGTGCCAAAATTGACCTGATCAACAAACCATAAATCCGGTTCACTTGCTACCTGATCGCTAGCAAGACGATGCACCACTATATGAAGGGAGAATGCACCCTGGACACAATTTCCATTGCAGAGCACTGCACCCGGGGCGCCAAGTTGAACTGGTGCTCTTTCGTGTTGAAGGAACTCTTCGCGGCCTGCGAAGAAAATTACAGGCGTACCACCACTTTCATTTACGGCTACTTGATCTTAGCCTTTGCCATGTGGAAATGGCACCTTCCTCCCATCCGGGAGCCGGCGGAGACGACCATAAGCCAGCCTCTTGCGATGAAATACACCCCCTGGCAGGTGTCCATGGATCCCAGCACCAAACAGGTGAACACGGCAGCGTTCCGGGCGTGGTACGGGATGATGACCGATGTTGTGGCCAACCAGCAACGGGTGCCCAGGCACTTGCTGGATGAGTACAGTGAGCAGGTGTGGTTTGGGGTCAGCCACAGGCACACCTTCATCCGGCCAACTTGCGTGCCAGCCGCCACATTTCACATGGCGCCCCTCCGGTTCCAGCTGAATGACGACACCTTTCACCGAGAGGTTTCTGCGTGGCCGGGGGTCGTCAAGCACGTCCGCGACGGGATCACCCGCTATAATTTTGAGGGGATGCTGCCGGCACAGCGGCCTGCCGCGACCGGCGCAGCGGGGTCCTCACAGGTTGCGGCGGACCCTCCACAAGAAGCAGCTGAGACCGCACCGGCACTGCCTGAAGTGCTGGTCCCGATCGTTGAGCACCTCAACGACCAGGTACGATGACTCAACGTGGCCACCCAGGTTGCTTCAAGTGGTGCCCCTATATTTCCCTCTTTTGCTGAATTTCATATTAATCGGTCTCGTGGTCCCTCCAACACCGCCCCCCTCATTTCCCCCATTCCCACTAACCTGTTCACTTCTGCCACCCCCCTCATCACACCAATGGGTGAACCGGGCCCCGAACCCGATTCCACCGACCCACCTCCATCCAAGAGGGCCCGCACTACGGTCACAGATCCAGTGGTGGATCTTACGGAGGATGATCCCCCAGCCACTCCGCCCACAGCAACTTTGATTCCGGAGGAACCTCTGATCGATCCGGCAGAGTTCCTCAACCTCCGCCTCCCTCCCACTTCCTTCACTCTGTCCACCGCTCCCACCGGCCGACCACCTGCCACCTCCCCCAATCCATCCAACTCATCAGCCACTCTGTCAGATTCGTTGATCCGGGACCTTTTCGGAGGTGACCATGGGGTGGAAGTCACCTTCAGTACTGCAGCCGTGGTACCACCGGTTGACCCCGTGGCCACGGCCCCGGACCCTCATGCTACTATATCTAGCAGGTTCACGAATGGGGGGGCTGATTCGGCTGCCCCTCCCCCAGAGCAGACCACGCAGCGAGACCGGCCGGAGTCCGAGATGGCCACTTCAGTGCAGCAGCAGACGCTAGTCCATCCTCCAGAAACTTCCAGCCGACCAGCGGCCAGCCACCAACCTTCGCAGGAGAGGGTGCCGGAGCAGGGCACACCCAGCACGACCACTACAGAACAATGGAGTCCTGCACAGCTGTACCTGCTCATTCAGCGGGTGGCCCTCAAGGCCGAGCAGATTCACACAGAGCTACAGCGGCGGTGCACCGAGCAGCGGAATCAGATCACGGCGCTTACTGAACAGCGCAATCAGTTGCTGTGGGAGAAGACCAACCTCCAAGAGCAGGCCAACATTGTTATTCAGGCGCTCTCCAGCGTATGGCCAGCTGCAAGGGCTCACTATGCCCCACTCCCTGCTCGTATAGAGGAGGACAGTATAGCTCTACAGGCTCACCACCTCAGGGAAGTTTTCACTACTGTTTGCAGGGAGAACCAGGAACTCCAAGCGGCGTTAGCCGCACGGCCTACCCTTCCAGATCCACCCAGTGACCATTCAGGACAGGTGACTGCCAAACAGACGCAGGCAGTCAGTCTACAAGCAACTCTCCATTCCACTGTAGCCGCGGCTTCTGCCCTTCTGCGCAGTTTGCAGGAGTGCTCACTCACGTTAACTGTCAAGACGCAGCCCATCGCTACCTAGCTGCAACAAATCTCCCGCGACATTTAGGCGACCACGAACCCAGCAAGGTTAGATCAGCTCTACGCCCAGTCGGACGAGCTGGAACTCCACATGCAATAGACTGAGGCCGAATCAGCAGCGGCCAAACACGTCATCTGGGAGATTCGTCCACCCCTTCGCACCCATGCTGACGCTATGCACCAGCTGGATGCCAAGGCCGAAGCCCAGCTCGCCACGCTGTTCGGGGCTGCCCCGACGCCCATAGACGAAGCCGCCGCTAACCGAATCTCTCAAGAAGCCGACCTGCTTATGCAGGAATGGCAGCAAGCAGTGGCGGCCTTCACAGAGCTTAGAGATACAGCGCTCCGCCGGTTCCCGGAGTTGGGGCCCTTGTTTGAACAACCAAGTGGTGGAGCACAGCAGGAAAGGGCGTAGGGTGAAGGCACAGCAGAGCAGAGTACGGGTGCCAGCGGGGCAATGGAAATAGAAACTGTTATTTGTGATTGACTCGCGGACGAGTCAAGGAATTGTGGTCGGGGCCTGTTGGGGCCCTTGTTTTTGTTTAATTTTGACATCTTGGCCAAGACATTTTGATTTTTGACCCTTTTTGAGTTGCGGAATAAATACACATGGCAACCGCGACCGCGCCGCAACTACCAGGAGTTGCGGAGCTATCAAGGTGGCGCGGAAGCACTCGATAGCTGGAGATAGAATGGAGATAAGTGCAGATGAAGGAAACACAGCAGAAAACAGAAAGTGGAACACGCAGACATCAGAAGAGAAGCTGAGAGAAGCCGAAGTGAAGACACAGAGGAGCCGATAGTCGCGAGAGCGGGTGAATAAATAACAGTCACCCGGCTGAAAAGGTTGTTGAATGCTGAGAATTGAATGAGTACTAAAGAAGTCGCGAGGCCAGAGACAAGGAAGGACGCGCAGAGCAGCTGCGGAGGATTCATGCATGTGCTTCATATGGTTTCTTATCTTCTCTATTCTACCCTTCTGTTATGAGATTCATCTGTATCAGCTTTGTGAGCTAACAGGAAGATTGCCATGTAATCATGTATTGGGCCAAGAGATTAATATAATGGAAGGTTGCTGTCTCAATAAGATGTTCATGTGCATGTAATGCGTTTATGCTGGTTTAAAATTTTATTTATGAATATCTGAATGCTTATTAAGTGGTCTTGCGCATATAACTTTGTATATGAATGGATGCACCGTCTTTCTTTAGTTGCGGATTCGTTCCTTGCCATTGATCTCATCCCCTTTTGCATGTGGTTGCGGCACGCCTCAGGTGAGACGCACTGCTCTCCTGAGCAGGGTGAAAATGCCGGCGTGTTCCTAGACTACACCGGACCCCTTTGTTGGCCACAACTCTTGAACCTGGGTCTTGTCAGCGAGACCTGACTTCTCGCCAACAAGTTTCTCCCTCCATTCGTGAAAATCCTCCTGACATGGTTTAAAACTTCTTTTTGAGTTGTGCCAAAACCCCCAAATCCATTTAAAACCTTAAAATTTTTCATTAAAAATAAATTTTTATTGCTATGGACCTAAGCCCCTTGGGCTAAGTCCTAAACCACTTCCCCCCACATGCCCATGCGTCAAAACCAAATTCCAAAGCTTGTCGGCGCTAATCGCATCGCAAGTTTCAAATCACATCGCAACTTTCCCCGATTGCGCAATCGCATGCCCATGTCTGCGACCTCCGATTGCGATTCCTCCGATTCGCTCCCCGTCGTTGATCTGACCCGAGATCAATGGTTATCGCTTAATCGCAAACCCATTTCCGATCGCAATCGCAAAGCCCGGTAGCGCCACCCCGATTGAAATCTTTCGATTTGATCCCGGTCGTCCATCCCCTTTCTGATCCAACGGTCATCGCTTGATCGCACTAGTCCCCCGATCGCGCAATCGCATCGGCATTTTCCAATCGCTCCTTTTGTTTCTCCCCTCCGATTACAATCCTCCGATTAGATCTGGACCGTCCACGTGTCCGGATCGGACGGTCCAAAACCACCTCGCCTTATTTCTTCTCCCCGCTCTCATTTTCCTGTTTTGCGCCGATCTCCACCGTTAGATATTTTTATCCAACGGCTACGCTCTTTCCCCGCCATTTGAAGCAGTTTAACCTATTTTCGCAGGATTTCTTAATTGTTTTGTGTTTGATGCAAGTGTTTTAAATGGTTTTCCATTGTATCACGAAGAAATGCCGAGGGCTGGGAATGACGATTCTCATGCCCTCGTTTCAGTAAAGAGAAGCCATCCACGGGGCTCCATTCCATGTTTCGTCAGTACTCTATGAGTATTGGTGCCGTAAAGCCCAGCGCGACTCTACACATTAACAAGACACTGTTTTAATTCAAACACAGTTAAAGGGTATCAGTTTTGAAGACAAAGCACAGCAGATGAAGATCGAAGACAGTTTTTATAGGGATTACGGCTAAGACAGTTATCAAAAGCCTAATCCCCAATCTAAAACACAGTTTAAAAGAAAACCTAAAAGTGTTTTATCAGACAGAAAGCCTCCACCGCCACATCTGAGGCAAATTGATTCCTCAGCTACCACCGAGCCACCTGTTGCCTCAAAGCATTCAAACAGAGGCCAAAGTTATTGAAGAAAATCTGATATTCGCCTCCAGCGCAGCCAAGGAGTTACTCCACACAGCGTACAGAGCCTCAAAGTCAAATAAAGTTCCCACTGAGCTTTGATATTTATTGTAAAAAAGTTAATACAGTGATCCACCTGTAAATTTCTCCCTCAAGCCCCTCAAAAGGCCGAGAAGTCTTGAACCTGTATTAATTATCCTGAGAGATATTTTCTCAGATCACCTCCTCATTCTTCTATAAATACCTCAGAAGAAGATGAGAAATTTTTGGTTGCAGAACTTTGAAATACACTTGAGCTGGAGACTTATATTTGTACATAGTGTTCACTGGCCCTTGAAGCTCTATTTGTGATAGAGTAGTTAGGCTGAATAGTGAAGATGATTGCTGAACTGAAACATTGGACTTGAAGACTGTAACTGGTTTGACATCAATAACAAGCTGTTTCTTGGGATCCTGATCTATACTACTGGTGAAGTGCCTCTTTCTTTGTTAATTGTTTTTCCTTCTACGTATGCCATATTGTTCATATTCTGCTGTAAAGAACAGTATAAACAGGGTTAGGACCTACTGTATATCAGTAACCTTCTCTGGCTGAGAAATATTTATCTTGATGTTTTCTTCAGATTTGTTTATTTAAGAATGATTCAATACAGTTTAAACAGTTAGGAATGTTGGCGTTCCCTCGTCCTTCTGTTTGCTCAAACATTGTTCTCGAATGTTATTTCCATTATTTGCTATTAAAGTTAGACTAGAGAAGATATGGTTTGCCATGATTCCTAGATTCTTTTCTCCAAAGGCAGATTCTGAAAGTTTCCCTTGGTGTTGACTGAAAGCAGACTAGGTTTAAAAGTACTTTATCTGATCTTAAGTTACACTTCGTTTCTCTTATATGTTTTCATACTTTCTGAAGGTGATTATGTGGATCACTGGATTGTTTGTCAATTAAACTGCTTTAATAAGAACTTGCCCAAGAAGTCTATGGTTAGCCCTGTCCTTGGTTGGTTTTAAACAGTTACTTAAGAGGCTTTTCTTGTTTGGACTGACTATAAATCCTCTGAGAAATTATTATCAGTTTCCACCCCTCCAA
This sequence comes from Pinus albicaulis, assembly GCA_034641835.2. Classification (NCBI taxonomy): domain Eukaryota; kingdom Viridiplantae; phylum Streptophyta; class Pinopsida; order Pinales; family Pinaceae; genus Pinus; species Pinus albicaulis. Next base: position 23,169 of record JAXQQM020073660.1, read on the forward strand.
CACTTTAATGTTTCCATTCCATCATTTAAAACTCAACAATCTTGTGGTATAGATGACTTGCCCCTTGGATCACTCTTGATGTTGTTGCTCAATTAAAGCCCAGATATGACTCCATAGCCCAATGGACTAAAAAACAGCGTTATATCTATCTATCTGCCAAAACTGTTCTATTTGCTTGCAACTTCTCACTTTTGAAACTTTTTGCACTTAGGACTTTCCCCTCAAGTAACATTTCATGCTCAACCATCCAAAACAAAACAAAACCCTTGGCCTTCATAACTAGCCTAATATCATTACCTTAAGATTTTCAAAGACAATATCCATCTTTGCACATATTGGAGAGATCCCTCTCCGGATTCAGGAGGGCTAGATCCTAGAATCCCAAAGTTTGGTTGAAATGATGTTAACTCTGTAATTGGACTCTCCCAATCTTGCTAATAAATTAGAGAGACCTAACGAGATGATTCTAGTAATCTACATATTGATTGATATATGCAATAATATACTTACTTTTGACATGAGATGTGTGATTCATGTTTATAACTACATTGAAGACTAATAAGTAATAAATGTTGCAGCAAAACGTTTTTCATAACATTGGAATCCTGTTGATGATAAATGACAATATAACCTTTATTGTACTTATGAACAACCCGAGTACTCACTAGTGAAAGTGAGAGTTGTTTATTAACATTTGGGTATTTGACATATTACTCATACATTTAGTGAACATAACTAAAGTTACCATACACTACTTGAAAAATATGAATGTGTATAGTGATGGTGTGTGAAACTAATGCATGAATGCAAAAGATGGGGGAAGTCCTTGAATAGGATGATGGTGTGTTTTAAAATTAAATTGAATGAACCCTTTCAAATGTTAAAAGTACATAATGGGTCAAGTAGTGAGACTTGACTATAATGACTAGTTGTCGAATGACTAGTTTTTGAATGAGTCGTGTCATGGATGCATTAAGATTATTAGTGGCATTGATTAGTTAGTGTTGTATGAATAACTAATAAAACCTATATGCATGAATGGGTTTTTATTAAAGATTATTGCAAGTGGTGAGCAAGTAGTTACTTCACGTGTCAGACTATTAGTAATAGTACACTATTGGAATTGGAAATGTTGGACTGTTACCCCAATCGTTATTGACACATATGCATTAATGAATATTTATATATACTTGTATGCATGACAACATTGTATGCATGAAACTAAATTTAATTTGAAAGTGAATATTTTTTTGTTTTTTTAACAATGCATATTTATGATTAGTGTCGTTGATGACAGTAAGCATGGTTAGCTTAATGGCAACAAGAAAACCCGTGAAAGAGTGTTGTGAAAAATTGCAACGTTAATTGATAAAGTATCATGTTATAATGTTCATGATTTTTTTATTCGGGAAATAATAATGTATAACACATGGTATCATGTTATAATGTACATGATTATGTTATTTGGGAAATAATAATGTATAACGCATGTATGTTATTCATGTTTCCTGTTAATCTAGATATCATTGGACCCATGTGGAGGACCAAGTATGATGTATGATGTACATAAAGTTTCTTTTTCTTTATGTATAATGTGCATATAGCTCATTATGTAATTTACTATGGGAAACAATGCTAAAATAGAAATTTAACATGCCAGACAGTTGTCAACAATTGTGAAAGGCTAGAAGGCCTTGGGTTGACTGTGGTTGCCTGCCCGAAGGGGTTGTTGGCGCTTACCTGCCCGGATTTCCTCTCCCTAGAGATATATGATCTCAGTAAGGGAAAAGAGTTGACCAAGATGGTGAAGAGGGGAAAACCTGAGGCAACTCTATTGATTTTGGAGCCTATTGGAGGAGGTCCAAAATTCCTCATAGATGGGACGTTGTCAGAGGAATAGGCATGATGTTGCTAAGAGGAATTCATACTGGACCTGGAATGGTCTTTTGTCAAATAACTGTCAGGATGTGACAATGACTCAATTTGGTTGTGGAAACCAACTCCCAGGGGTTGGGAGAAGCATTTTGTTTACCATTGTGGTTCTCATAGCGGAACAAGTTAAGTAATAAGTTAAGTGTTATATTAAAATGAATTTTTACATGATTGTGTAAATATATTATGTAGATATTAAGAGGAAAGGACCTTAGTGCTTGGAAAATGAATTACTAAATGTATAAATTAAATTATTTTATTACTAATTTGTTTGAATGTCTTAGCAGAGGCTAGGATATTCCCATGGTGCATTGATTGACCATTTTTACAATTACAGAGCTAGGTGCTCTCTAAGTAATTTTTTGAAGTACTGTGTGGATGTCTTTAGCAGGAGCTAAGACTGTGTGCACGTGATGCACTGATCAGAGGGTTGGTGCTCTCTGAGTACTTGTGGAGATACTCTGATTAAAACATATCTTGATATTGCATGAATGTTTGATAGTTGCAAGTATTTCATTTGATTGAAACTATGTGACTAATGTGATTGAATTTGTTAGTCATACATTACAGGATCTTTCCATGGAGTGTTGGTGGGTTGTTCAACCATTCTCAAAGAGCTTCTGTAAAAGTCATAATTACTTCCAATAGTAATTGGTAAGTAATGGTAAGTTGGTATAGATATTTTTCTATATTTTGATGAATTTGCATAATGGATAAGGGGTTAAAAATATAAATGGAATATTTTTTGAGCTATACATGCTTATGACTATGGATAAAAATTGTTTCATTTAATGGTATTACTTGGAAATGAAAATCCTCGATTTTGAAGGGAAATGATTCCTTTTTGGTTGTTTGGATTATTATTTTTCGAGTAAAAGTTAATGATAAACATCGAGGACGGTGTTTGCTTCAAGGGGGGGAGTAAGTAACATCCTCCAATTACATGGCATGGATAAAAAGTAAAAATATTTACTTATGCCATTATGAATCAAGAATGAGTTGTAAACATCATTGTAATTTTACTTCATTCGTTTACGAATTAAAATTGATTTCAAAACTAATTTAAATATCATTGAAACTAAAATGGCATAAAATATTTTTAACAATTAATGGAAATAGACATTCATTAATATTTCTAATTACCATGTTGATAAAATGGTTGGAATCAAGAACCAGTTATTGGTAACTAATATTCTTGCTATTTTCCACCGACTCTCGAGAGAGGGAAGGGGGCGTAATTTATGATTTGGGGAAGAGATAGTTATTAGGAAAGGATTGTGGATCAATAAACAAAAATTTTCAGAGGTATCAGTGTGGAGCGATAAGGAATCATTCTTTGTGCGAGGGAATTTTGCAGCTGGTGTTTTGTTTTTTTTTATTTGGTTCCACCACGCATTCGCACCATTTCCCTGTGAGAATCCGAATTGGATTGGATCGGATTTCGTTGACTTACCTTGGATCGAAAGACCTAGATCGTAATCCTTAGATCTGATAGATGATTGTAAAGCTTGTAAAGCTTGTTCGCTACTAGAATTCATGATCTCTCAAGATGTTTGATTGCTGAGCGGAAGCAGTATGGAGTGATAAGGAGCAGAACTAGGACAACTGAGGCATCCCGAGAGTTATTGGAGAATGAATGGGAGAAGGGCCACGAGTCTAGGTTGGCTAATAGATTCCAAGATTTAAAATATAAGTACTCTTGAAAGAAAAATATTTTTCATATTAGTTTTTTTTACCATATTCTTGAAAGAAAATAAAAAGTATACAATAGTTTGCATACAAATATTTTACCTAGGCTTTTGAAAGAAAACAAAATATTGTATGAAAATAGTCACTTTTGTTCTTAAGATATATACCATGGTAAAAGACAAACTTATGAAGTAAGTTCTTGAAAATATTGCTATTATGTTAATCTTTTAGAAATATATTATTCTTAGAGATATACCATGGTAAAAGACAAACTTACTATGCTAGTTTTGCTGAGAAGAAACCATGTGAGTTCTTGCAAAGATTTCTAACGAAATGAAATGAAATGATAATGAAATCCAACTTATTTCCTCGAAAGTAAATATATATTAAAGAGGGTAATTCCTAAATATATTTCATGGTTGGGAGATAAGTTAATGAGTTTCTTGGAAGAAAAGTCATAAAGAACCCATAATAGTTTTCTCATAATTGTTTCTTTGGGAAAGATCACGTTGAAGCTTGTGTGAAAAGAATATTAAATATTATGTTGTTTTATATATGTTGTTCTTATTTGAAAAGAATAACTTCTTGAAATGAGTGCATGTCAACTTCTTGATTTGGATGTATACAAGGTTAAGCTAAACTTCGTATTGTTTCCTAGTTTTATGCATAAAAGAAGGTGCTCTATGATAATTTCTTGAAAGGGAAACATAAGAAGATTTCAAGTATAAAGACAACAAAACTAGGTTATGATAACTTCCTGATGCAAAAGAAGTATGCATTTGTTACATGAAAGGAATAGTTAATGATGGTAGAGTTCTAAGAAGGGAATAATGTGTTTCCTACCATAAATAAGGGATATTATGATAAGCTCTTGCATGCACAAAGAATAGTGATTGTGTTGGATATTTATAATCTTTGCATGGATAGAAGAAATATTCAGTTATAATCTTTATTTAGGAAGAATTATTTGTGAGTACTTTATGTTATAATAACTATTATGTTAGTTTCTGCATATGCATGCAATATTGGTATTAACTTTCGTTTGAAAGAATATACATATTTGTATATGGGAAAAGATAATAGGTTGTGTTAGACTACATTGGGAAATATTGATAGTATAATTTTGTATGCTTTAGTTGCATTAGTTTTTACAAAAAATAAAACATGTGTTTACATGCTCTCTTGTGTTAAGAATTCCTTTGGGAAGACTCTTTCGGAAAACTATAAGCATTGCATACATAGGAACAACATTCATCCTGTTAGCTTTAGCACCAAAAGAAATAGCTGAAGGGTTGGTTCTTTTGTTAAAATATAAGTAACTCGAATGCACATTGTGTCATTTTCCATTAAAAGAATTCCTCGACAGTTATAGTGATTTGTCTTGTACTAATGTGCGAGAAGTGTCATAATAATGTGGGGATTATTTTGGCATGAATTGATAATTACTTGCTTACACTAAGGTAGAGATGTTAGAAGGAAGCATGATGTGATATTGTATTCACATCTCATGTATGGACATGAATAAGTGTTAAAGGATCACTTAAATATTGATTATTTATTTGTTGAGTCTTTATCTAATCATGCTATAAAAGCTTGTTGATGACATCAATGATAGGAAACGATGGTGACTTATGAGAAGGAAATATTATGCTTAACATTGTGGCAGGCAAATGATGATGGTTCATGGAAATGAGTGCAAGCTGCAAGATGATCCAATGTACGATGTTCCATTGTAGGTACATCCATGCCACCAAGATATGAAGATATGAAGATATGAATATTAGTGGGTAAATGATATCATATTTATTGTAATGGCTTTAAGCTAGATATTTTTATATTTCCTTGTAATATTTATAACGATGGTTAAGGGATGGTCTCCCTTATAAGCCATTGAGTGAGGGTTGAACACCCTCACGAGCGTTTAATAATAAAATGGTTTTCACCCTACGAGGTTTCCAGGGTATATTGGTGTTCAATGATGTGATTGATTATTGTGTCAAATTGATGATGTTGATTCCTTTCTTGTTGCGATGTTCATAATGTCAAGTATGTGATGACTACATGAATAATGAAATGAATGCAAGGTTACATCATACAGTTTTATGTTAATGAACTACAATAGAGGTTGTTAATGGTTAAGAAAATTATTATTCTTATACTAAGGTTACATTATGAATAGGTGAACATTCTATGTAATGATGAGTAAGGAATATTTAATAGTGATTTGGATAGTTACCCGTGGGTAACTTCTATAAAAAAAAAATTTAACTCTTGCCATTTCCATGTGAAGTTATTGGTGTATGTTACAATATCTTATGTATTTTAATGTGATAGAGAATTTCGATATTTGTCAAAAAGAATTATAATTTTTTTCTTTCAAATTTATCTAAAAAAATGTTATAAAAATAAATTTAAAAAAATATTTATAAAACATTTTGTTTTTGAATTGAGAGATAGTTTTTGGGCATGTGATATTGATGTAATAAAACCTATTTACAAGTTAATAATATCTGTGGTAAAGTGGGCATGAATATCCATGGTTAAAAATATTTTTATATTGTAAGTATTAAAGTTTTTATGTTGTTATTAATAAAAATAAAATATGTTTATGAAATCATTATTTTAATTTATAAAGAAAAATGGATTCTAACTTATAGCTACTACTTACATATTATATATTTTAATGTGATATGTATATTACAATTTTCTTTTATCTAAAAAAATATTTCAAATTATATTAGTAAAACTAAAATTACAATAATTTTATTATTTTTATTACTTTTAAGTTTTTAATGAGCTCTATATTATTTTAATCTTTTATAATTATTCAATTTAGCGGACAAGTAAATATTTACAAATATTTTAGCTCTTATAAATTGAACATTCTTAGTATAAATTCAAAATATTGAGCCGACATGTAAAATTGTTTACAAACTTTCCTACATTACATCTACAAATCATCTCCTTTATATTGGATTGTAAAGCGCCTCTTGGTGCAATTATACAATTTTTATGAGATTTCCACTTTATAATATTTAAAATGCATTCTTAAATGTATAAATGGATTTAACCTTCTAAATTTTTTTTAGGGCAATTGAATTGTGCAAGTTATATAATTCATACTTAAAATTTCAACAAATCTCTAAGGAAATTTGAGCTATTTGGCTAGATCCAACTATATAATTTGGAACAAGATTTTGATTTCTTGTTGTTTGAAAATCACTTTTGAATGCATAAATAGATTTAGTTCCCTAAGAAAACCATGAATCACTTAAAATTTGCAAACTAGACAACTTAAACTTATGATTTTTAAAAGTATCTACCAAATTTTTGGCAAAATTGACCTGAAAAATGGTAGAAAAAGGGTCATTTTGTTTATTAGTTAGACTCCCAAATATATATATATATATATATATATATATATATATATATATATATATATATATATATAATATCTTTTTAGTTTTTTTTTGTGTATATATATACACAAAAAAAAACTAAAAAGATATTAAAAAATAATAATAATTAAACTATAATATATAACTAGTAATTGTGTTACAAAATTGGTAATTGATAATATAAAAATATAACAATAATGAATATTAACCCTAAACAAAAGGCCAAAAGAGAGAAAACAAAGAAACTTGGAGCAAATAAAGAAGCAAAGAAGCAAGCAAAATAAGAGAGAGAAAATAAATAAGAAGGGGAGGCTTGGAAGAGGTAGAAAGAGGAAGAAATGAAAAAGAAATAAGAAAAAGAGAGGGAAAAACAGGAAGCATCAACGAAAAAAAAAGTAGCAAAGAAGAAAATGGAGGAAGAAAGTAAAAAGAAAGAAAAAAAGGAGAAGAGGACAAATTGAAACAAGAAGAGGAGATGAAAAGGAAACAACTTGAAGAAGAAGAAAGAAAGAAGAAAGAATAAGAGGCACTAGCCAAACAAATAGAATAAGAATTGGCTGATAAAATAGTAGAAGAAGTGCTAAAATATTTAGCAGCCAAAATAATATTGCATACCTTAAATATTCAGCCTCCCACACCAATTATTGGAGGGTACTTTTCGACCAATGAAATGGGTATTACATTTCAAGAATAAGATAAGATGCTAGACATCTCAAACTTTACATTTAATCAGTCCAAGTTCAATATTAGTCAAGAAAAAAGAAATTATTTCCCCAAGGAACCAAATAAGCCTATATTAGTCGCCCTCAAAAGGAAAATTATCTTAGACATCACAAAAAACCATTTAGCGATAGCTTCTACCATCCCTGCATTTGTGGCCGCAAATGAAAATAATGTGGAGAATATATATATATATATCTATATATATATATATATATATATAGTAAAGGAATGATTAGTCATTGCACAACAAAAAAATGAGTAGCTTCGTGTAGAAAAATAGAATCTATCCACTGCAAACTTCAGTTTAGCAATTCTACAAGCAACACTTCTTTAGTAGGTCAAAGCGCTAGAGGAGGTCATGAAGCAAGTACATGATGAAATAATAATCTTGCATAAAGTAGTAGCTCCATTAATCAAAATGCAAAGAGAATTACAAGAAAGAGGAAAGTTGATGATATTAACACTCTTAGTCATAGATTACATTCAAGAGTGGAGTATGAAGTATCCTAATGCACCAGTCGGACTGCCCAAGAAAGATAGATTGGATGTCAAATTGGATAGGGTGGAGGTAAGGATGTTCATTCAATCACATGAGAGGCTGAGTAAAATCACATATATGGTGATATTTGTTTATCAAAAACATCATAATGGAGTGGAATCCCTAGTCAAAGTACATAAAATACCTTCTATTGGTGCACCAGGGGAAGTGAGGTGTGGAGAAGATATTAAGTGGGATATTTAGAAAGGATGGGATCCCATGAAGCAAGATGTTATGAAAAATGATCTAGAGGTCGTAAATGATGTTTTCATGCAGTATGTAGTGGAGCCTACAAAACCACATAATAGGATTTCAATGCTTGCAAGCTGGTTGCAAACAGATTCGAAGACTTTACTTCCTGATGCCTTAGAATGTAGAGTGAGATATGATCGTGAATTTTCATAGAAAGTGAGAGAGGTAGTTGTTGAATACAAGGCGTGGCACACATATGTGACTCAGGAACTTCACACTGAAGCACTAGAAATTCCTATCATGCATCTTATAACATGAATGCACTTTATTTTCTTGATTTCAATTGTAATTTTGTAAATCAAATAATTTGAAATTAGAAATATGAAATATAAAAATTAAAAGTAAAATATAATTTGAAAGGTCATGAGGGTAGTCAAAGAGTCATATGGGAAGGTGAAGGGTCACCATACTTATTGTATAAATATACCCTTGTAGTAAGGAAGAGGGGTATTTTAGTTTTGGATTACATTGTGATTGCCTTGTTTATAGAGCTTATAATTCCTTTGAGAAAGCAAGTGATAGCTTCACATCTCCACTATTGGATTTCATGAATACTTTGTTGGAATCACAATTTTCGTTAGACCAAAACTAGCAGGCGTTAGTCTCCACTACAATCACCAGAGTTAGGATCCACGAGAGGTGGTCAGTCCATGTTGCGAAACACACAGGGAGCGTTGAACCTAATGTCCAACAATCTCCCCCCAACGTGAGCCGGGTGAGCTTCAAACTCGAGACCTATCGCTCTAATACCATTTGTTGGAATCACGATTGTCATTAGACCAAAACCCACAGGCGTTAGTCTCTTCTACAATCGCCAGAGTTAGGATCCACGAGAGGCGGTTAGTCCATGTCGCGAAACACACGGGGAACGTTGAACCTAATGTCCAACATACTTCTTGTAATGGTGAATTAAGCATATCTACATAATATTCAAAAGTTTGTTGAGTCAATGTATCATGCATGTATCGTTAAACATTGTGAGACTCATCTCTTGGTGATTTTATGTTATTTGTTTGATTTTACGTGTGTTAAGGATAATGAGCTATTTCATTGCTTCTAACACATATCTTATTTGAATTTGTATGCTACTTATGTTTTAATCGTCATTGTTGGTTGTAAACTAGTTTTAAAACAATAAATGAATCATTCTTTATCCATGAATATTTATTGAAACATGCTAACATTCTTCTTTTAAAGATCCATGTAATTTACCTTGATTGTGGCAATGTTTTGTGCATATTACTTGTAAAGAATTTCATAGAGCTATTTAACTTGTTTTTATCAAAATTAATATAATTTTTCTCATGTGTTGCTCATTTTTTCCAACAAAATATTAAAACGAACATGATGGAAGTTGGGCCAAGATATTGGATGGGACTCCTATTCCAAGTGGTGTAGGTTCTAATTAGGACTTTGTACTGGGGAGATCCTCTTACAGTTAGTGGAAAATTTTTGCATGCCAACATATTTGGTGTTGGGAAATGGGCCACTAGTCTATGGCAAGCATATTTCCACATTTTCCCCGAGACATCTGAGCAACCTAGTAATTATGTAGGTTCCCCTCCATCAAATCCTCTTGAAATTGAGGAACCACCTCCAAATAGCCTTGAGCGAGTATTTAATGAAGTTACTTATGATCAAATAATATTTATTTGTCCTTTCACTCTTGAATATGCAAGTAAGCCTTGACTCCTTCCACTTACACCCATCTCACCCCATAATCATTCAAGCAAACCTTCTACAACCTACCATGGTGTGTTATTTGGTACGATACAAGAATTGGTTAATTCCTCTTTGAATGATTTGGAAGATTGTATGGAAAGAAATTTAGAAGAAGGTAACAAATTACCAGCTAATTTGGAAAATCTAGAGGGTGAGAATCTAGAATCATCAAGGAATGGTGAGAACTTTGGGATACTAGAGAATGAAGAAAATATTGAGAATGAGAATGAAATCTCAAACTTAGAGAGTGATGAAGAAAATAATAAAAATATGGTTGAAAATCAACAACTGGCATATATGACCTAAGGGGAACTTAATATTATAAGTGTTATACATCCTTTTCCTTTCCATCCAGAGAAGTTTCCCATGAAGTTTGATCTAGATAAGCCTACCACCGCATAAGATCATGTTAACAACTTTTATTTATCACTAATATTATTAGATGTGTGGTATGATGATGTGGCTTGTTGGATTTTCCCTTATACACTTGAAATAAAAGCCTCAACATGGTATCACATTCTCCTAATAGGATCGAATACTAATTGGGGAGACTTCAAGAAATCTTTTCTAGAGAAGCTTGCCAAGGAAAAGACACCAACTATGTTGTTGAAAGAATTAAGTAACATGAATATGGGGAATAATGAGAAGGTATAGAATTTCAATAAATTATTTACAACTATATTGAATAAGTTTCATGATGATGTCCTACCACATGACTCTATTGCATCTAATTATTATATTGCAGCCCTACCAACTAGTATTGTTATGTTTGTTAAATGGGATAACAAAGGCACATTAGCAGAAATTTTCAATGAAAATTTAGTAATTGTGAAATATCTTAAAGCCATTGGATTAATTAGTATGCAATAACATTCAAATAATATTAGTAAGAAATCTCAAACTTCTTCTAGTCAATTTATTGATAAATATGCTGTCGATTTCAACAACTTACCAAAATCCCTCAAGCAATTGACTAATGAAGTGTTTGAACTTAAGAGAAAGATCAGTGAAATTTCTTCTAGTAGAAAACCATTTAAGACTTTATTCAAGAAGAGAAATAATCAATCAGAAAATTTAGAGCAAAGCTCAAACATTATTCTAAATGTAGAATATTTGGGCATGGATAATTATTACACTTTTCAGCAAGCATCCCATTCTAAGAAGATATTCCCACAATGGCTGAATGAAATGACCATGATGATGAATAAGGTACTTGATGATCAAATCATGGAAGATTAACTTGAATAGTTGTTGGCATTGTAGTGTTGGCATTAATTTCAACATGAAATTAGCATGGTTTGTCTTCTGATGATGTTTACCTAGATCAAATCATACTCTTGGTGATTGATAACAAAGTTGTAAGAGGATGCAGAGGTACCTAGCAAGGTGGAGCCTTATGCTGATATATTTGAGGTTTTATTGAGACTTGTTAAGGCTTGGACAGGTCCTACATGTGTTGAAGAAGGTGTGTTAGAATTTGGAAGCAGTTTGACTAAGGTTTGATGAGCTTTGCACTGAAAAATTGGGTAACTTGGGTCTCAATGGAGAAACTTGTGTTATAACTTTGGGTCACAATGGATAAACCAACGTTACTAGCTCATTTATTGAATGGAAAACCTGTGTTACCCCTTCTAGAGTGAATTTCCTAGATTTTTTGTGCACTTAGTCAATTCTAGGAGCATATACTTTGGTTTTTGCACTTGGTAATTGGTCCAAAAGTCCGAGGAAGTATTCTAGATGGTTAAAATTGATATTTCCCTCATTCAATGAAGATCATGGAGGATTAGTTCAAGGAGGAGAAATATAAAAATGTTATACCAATCTAGAGCATGTGAAAAAACATGTTTAGCTTTCCAATACTCTGATTGTAATTATTTTTTAATCATTCCAAAAAATTATATATTAGATATTTATTTGAGGAGCATAGATTGGTTATTGTATTGGTTAACTAAATTTGTTAGAAAAGCAGAGTATGTAAGTGGATTAGACTTTTTAGATTCCATGAAGACTTGCAGGGGTAGATTAGAACTTATAGAAGGTAGTAGAAGCATGTTTTAGTCAACATCTTGAGCAGAGAGAAAGAAGATGGAGCAAAGTGAGTTTTGAAGATAAATATTGTGTATTTTGTTGTTATTGATGTATTTATCAAATTTTCATATGCATTGTTTGTTTTGATCAAATTTATCATGTCGCAGAGGACTGATATGTTGTTGTTGAGTTGTGTAGTTCCCCTTGGATTCCAGTTTAAAAATGAATGAAAGCATGGCTCCAATAATTTGAGGAGATTATGACCTTCATTCAGTAGTTTTTGAACAAGACAAAGGTGGTGTCTCCTTGCTGGTGGTGGCCAACAAAACGATGTATTTTGAGTGGCATCTCCATCCAATGGTGTTTGGGTGAGGCTTATTAGGATTGATAGCTTCTAACAGGTGGTGGCATGAAAATTTGTGTGAGTAGAGACTTCTTAGCTAGTGGCCATCAATACGGTTAAAATGGGTAGTGGCTCCTAGCTGGTAGTATACAACTGAAATATGTAAAGGAATTTATTCATATAATAATAAGTGAACGAGAAGCAGCACAACAAAAGCCAGTGGTTTTTTTCCCTTCGGGGTTTCCACTAGAAAACATTGGTGTCTCATGTGTCTCATGTTTCTTCTGTTTTGTGTTTATGTTTGATGATATGATCTCTCCTTATGTGTTTTATATTTTAAATGGTTAAAAGATTAATCAATTGGCGAAAATTTTATAAGTTCCATCACAGCTAATTCACCCCCCCCCCTCCCCGCCCTCTCAGTAGTGATCTAAATTCCTAATACGAGTCAAAAGAAGAATAAGAGGCCTCTCCACGAAAAGATGATGCTAATACTAGGTCATCCATAATGACCTTGAATGTTATTAGAGGAAGTTAGTCTCAATCGGTTGATGAAGTTTTAGTCGAATAATCTCCTCCTGCCAACCCTCCTAACACCTACAATTTTAGGATCAAGGTACTAAAGGTTGAACCTACTCTAGATGATAAGAATAATTAATTTATGAGAAGAATCCTTCCCCTAAAGGATCCTCTTCAGAACTCAACTCCTCAATATTCAATTGGTCGCGCTTCGAAGGGTACTTCAGGGAATGTTAAAAGTAATTCCAATACACCTGAGGTAGCTGGAAAGTCTTCTCATGGCAACATCATCAACCTTGTCATCTAAAGATAAGAGTGTATTGTATGATATGGATTACACCATATTGAATATTTGAAGAAAATATAAACTAATATATCACTCTTTTAATTAACTAAATTACCCATAAAAAGAGATTTGTTTTTTAAAACATTCGCATCAACATCTTCAACAAGAAAAACTACTTATTCTTCCAAGACTTTTCCTTCTGGTCAAACTAAAGCCATAGTAAGCCTGGAATATATTTTGAATGCGGATCATGTTAATTCAAGATCATCAATGCCTCCATTTATTCTTATATTCCAGATCTATAATTATAATGTTCATAATTTTTTAGTTGACTCCAGAGCATCATCAAATTCCATGCCTTTATATGTATGAAAGAATATTAATGCTAACTCGTAGCAGATAGATGCAAAAATTATTCAAATTGACAGATCTCAAGTACAAGTAGTAGGATATATTAACAATGTATTGATTACTTTTTCCTCCCACTCACAGGTGCACTAGTTTATTAATATTATGGTCATAGAGATTCCTGAGGCATATGGGTTATTTTTTAGAAGGGATTGTTCCAGTAAGCTCCAAGGATACTTTGCCACGGGATGGTCCCATTTGTGGTTCCCATATAAAGACAAAAATAATCAAATTAGGTTTAACAATGATCCATGGTAAACTAGAGGAACCTAATGAACATATTAATGTTTCTTAGGAAATTTTTGTATAAATAACTCGAAATTTGTAGCTACTAATGAATTGAGACTAAAAAAAATAGACACAAATTTCTTCTACTCAATTTGCAAAAGGGAAAACATACAATAGAAATGTATGCAATCATTCAATCACAAAGAACGCATTTTTTACTGGGGAACCCAACTCGGAAAAACACTTCCTTTTTTTTATTATATTATATGAGAACAATGATCTATTACAATGATAACTTCAATCCGTTAAGCTCAACCTACACTGCAACACTGATCTCCTCCTCTTGAGTCTTCTCTTCCCAATACTTAGGAAAAATATTCCTCCTGCTTCCTCCTATTTCCTTTTGCAATTCATGATCCTAAAATATAGGGAAGCTTCTATTTCCTTTCACAAATCCCAAGAGAATTAGGTCACCTTCTCAATGAAAACTATGTACACTCACTAGTATACAATTATGATTATAATTATGCCTTTTTTCTACACTCCACTATGCAATTTGAATTGTATGCATGACAAGGGAAATTTTTAGTAAATTTACTAGTTAAGTGAGAGATCAGTGAGTTAAAAACAATTACAAATACTAAACTAAACTCATATTAATTCTATTCTAGACTAGAGCTCAGATAATTTAGTTTCACTAAATATAACTCTACTAGATAACTAGATATTAGCAATCAACTCATGCACAACTCTACTTCTTTCCCACAAACTCAAATTGACTAACTTAACTCAGTGACTTGGCCATGTCACTCCTGCTAACTATTTGAAAACACATCCTGTTGAAGTGGAAATTCAAATTTCTCCATTTAACTAAGGAAAAATTCAAACGAAGCATTTTCTTGCTACAATTTAACACTCCCTCTTAGCAAGAAAAGGGTTCTGAACAACTCTAATCCTGCTTCTGTGGAAATTGAACTTGCCTCTTGAAAATACCTTTGTCAAGATTTCTGCATCATGCTCTGTAGGAATGAATTTTAACATAACAATACTCCTCTGCACAAAATCTCTCAGGTGATGGTACCTTATGTCTATATGCTTGTACCTATCATGAAACATTGGATTTACAAAGAATTTTATACAACTATGATTGTCAGATTGGATCAATGTTGGCTCCATCCCCTTACTGAAGAGACCAACCAAGATCTTCCTCTTCCAAATAGCCTCACATGTTGCTTGAATAGAAGCCATATACACAACCTCTACTGAGTTGAGTGCTACGAATATATTTTTCCAGTTATACTAAGAAATTAGTGTTGACCCAACACTGAAGATTTCT
This sequence comes from Pinus albicaulis, assembly GCA_034641835.2. NCBI lineage: Eukaryota > Viridiplantae > Streptophyta > Pinopsida > Pinales > Pinaceae > Pinus > Pinus albicaulis. The sequence continues at coordinate 38,571 of JAXQQM020073660.1, forward strand.
CCTGATGTGCTCTTCCTATATGAGGGATTCCCTTCCCAATCTGCATCTATGAAACTTTGGAGGTTCACTCCATCAATATTCTTGTACCATAAACCAAAATCTATTGTTCCTCTAAGGTATCTAAGAACATGTTTTGATGCTTTCCAGTGAAGCTTGGAAGGCTCCACCATCAACTTACTAAGTTGATTCACTGCAAAAAAAATATCAGGACTTTTGTTCACCAAGTACATCAATGACCCCACCAATTTTCTGATAGTGAAATATTGCATGTGGAATCTCTGAAGGATTTCAGAGGTGTACTTCCCATGTCCAAAAGATGTCTCTCCATCTCCCTACCAAACCTCCAAGCCAAGGAAGTAGTGCATCAAACCAATATCCTTCATCTCGAACTATCTTGCAAGTTCCTCCTTGCAAGATTGGATCAACCTATCATCTCTTGTCATAATCAAATAATCCACATAGAGAACTAAGAGGAGTAGTCTTCCACCTACCATAATGTAGCAGAGATTGGAATTTTGTTCACTCTTATTGAAGCCCAATCCATTGAGATAAGAATCCATTTGAGTGTACCAAGCATGAGGTGTCTGCTTAAGAATATAGAGGGCTATCTTGAGCCTACACACATGGGTATCCCTACTAAAGGTCTCGAACCCCCCAAGCTAATCAATGTAGATCTCTACCTCAACCAATCCATTGAGGAAGGAAGTATTAACATCCATTTGGTGGATCCACCACCCGTTTGTGCTACCAATATAAGTATGGTCTTGATAGATGAGTATCTCGCCACAAGGGAAAATGTCTTTGCATTATCAATCCCCTCCACCAGTGAGAAGCCTTTTGCCATAAATATGGCCTTATAATTCTCAGTGTTTCCATAAATTTCATGTTTCACCTTATACAACCACCTGGAGCCAATAATAATTTTCCCTTAGGTCTAGGCACAACCTCCCAAGAATAATTCTTCATGATGGAGTCATACTCCTCCACCATGACATATACCCACACCTACTAGGAAACTACCTCATCAAATGAATCTGGTTCATAATAAATCAAGTCTATCATGAGTTCCATATATCCTTTAAACTATCTGGAAATCTCCTCTATTTGTGGAAGGAGATAGGAGCTCCAACCTTCTCTTAAGCTTCTTGCACCAATATTTCAACCATCCTGTTCCTCTTCCTCCCTTCTCTAGAATGATATGTGTGAATGGGTGCCTCCACTCAATCTTCTCTCTACTCCTCCACACGTGGTTACTCCACATCATCCTCCTAGAATGTCATCCTTCATTTGAGAGAAGCATTGGGAATAAAAGCGGAAAAGGCAAGGGCAGAGGCTAGGTTGGAGTTGAATCACATCTATCAACATCGCCACCTGGCTCGAATGCATCACATACATTGACAATTAGCATAGAGTACCGGAATGATTACTTTTTTCGTCGTGATGGGTATTTTAAATGCAACAGATGATGATATCTTTGGCTCAGATCATCCACATAAACACCCGAAACCCAGGAACAAGTAATACGATTCTTATCTATGTTTTAGAAAGCTAGTAGTAGATTCACCACTTGAAGGACCATTGACCGTGTTGAGTAGCGTAGGAAATATATAAGGCAGGAGAGATCTATGCAACATTGTAATGACTATTATCATGTATCAGCACTGTGTTCGTTATCTTACACATATAAGGTGAGGTGATAGCTTTTGAACAAGCTCTCAAGGAAGGGGTGCTACAGGCCCTACCAGAAGGAATGCTTATTCTACCTTCACTAATGGGTTAACTTCGACCAATTTAGATCTAACTCTATGGATCTCATTGAGGCTCCTCCTTTGGAGCTAGAAACTCCTCCTACGGTGGTAAGCTCATCTCTCACTCTAGAGAACTCCTCATGGATTTCTCCTCATAAAATTGCATGTCACTCCTCATAACAGTCACCTTGAGTGAGGGCATGTACACCCAGTAAATATGAGGTGTCTCAGTATAGCCTACAAAGGTCCCCCTCTTTGTAGTTGGCTCCAACTTTTTCCTGCTATCTTTGGAGACGTGACAATAGGCTATGGATCCAAAAATGTGAAAGTGGGAGACATTTGGCTTCCTCCCAGTAAAAAGCTCTTCAGGTGTAATCATCCCAAGAATTTTGTGAGGGATCTTGTTCTCTAAGTAAATGGATGTATTGCAAGATTATTCCCACAAGGATAGTGGCAATCCATGGTCATGAAACATTTTTCTAGAAACTCCTACAATAGTTCTATTTTTGCTTTATGCAACCCCATTTTATTGTGAATTGTGGGGTGAAATTAACTTCCTTCCAATACCCTCTTTGGCGCATATTTATTAGAAGGAATAAACACATACTCTTCTCCATTATCACTTCTGAGGGATTTAATTTTCTGTCTAGTCTCATTTTCAACTAACGCTTTAAATTCAACAAAATTTGAATAAACCTCATCTTCCTTCTTCATGAAATAGATCCAACATTTGTGGGAAAAATCATCTATGAATATCACATAATACATGTGTTTTGTAGTTGATACTTTGGAAAATGGTCCACACACATCTTAGTGAACTCACTTCAAGATGGATCCAACTCTGCTTTCTCGTCCCTACAAGGAGGATTAAACATATTTTCCAAGAGTGCATCCCTTGTATACATCATCTTGATCAAGGGCGAATTTTGGAAGTCCAACGGTGATCTGATGCATGATTTTAAAATCTCCATGGTGTAGGTGTCCCATGCACCTATTCCAGAGCTCTCCAACATATCATCACTAAACATTTTTTCCCTTACTACTCAACGAAACACATGCATCCAACTCTAGCTATTAGAGATTTTTAACCCGAACACCAATTTGTTTTACTTATTCAGTAGAAACATGCTTCAAATATGTGTTACCTCTACTAAACACCAAATCATATCCTCTATCTTCTAGTAAAATAACAAAAATTAAATATTTCTTGAAAAGAGGCACATACATTACATTCTTTAGGTGAAGATGGAAGCTTGACTCCCTCTTAAAGGTGACAGTCCCAATCCCTTTGGCACTATAACTTTCATCATCTCCAAGCTCTATGTGTAATTTTATGTCCTTCTCCTCTAAGTTGTCGAAGAACTCCTTATTTCCTATCATATGAAATGAAGCACCCGAGTCTAAGTACCATACACTACCTCATACAGTACTATCCATGCATGCAATGAGGGTGCAATCCAACTTGAAATGTGATGTGAGAGCATCTCCACCTGCTCTTGTTGCAGGCTTCTTACTGGATTTATTGTGTGGACACTTGGTTGCATAATTTCCATACTCATGGTAGTGAAAACATTTAATTTTACTGAGGTATTTCTTCTTGCATGGTTTTGGCTGGATTCTACCTTGCCTCGGGCCTTCTTACCTTTGGCCTTGTTGTTAAATTGTAGCAAGAAAATGATTCATTTTACTTGTGCCTTAGTCAAATGGAGAAATTTGAATTTTCACTTAAGTAGGATGAGTTGTCAGAAAATTAGTAGGAGTGGCATGGCCAAGTCACTTAGTTAAGTTAGTCAATTCAATTTTGTGGGAAAGAAGTAGAGTTGTGCATGAGTTGATTACTAAGATCTAGATATCTAGTGGAGTTAGATTTAGTGAAACTCAGTTATCTAAGCTCTAGTATAGAATAGGTTCGGTATAATTTCAATTGAGTACTTGTAATTGTTGTTCACTCACCGATCTATCAATTAACTAAACTTACAACAAATAACCCTAGTCATGCATGCAATTCGAATTGCCTAATGGAGTGGAGGAAAAATGCATAATTGTAATCATTATCATATACTAGTGAGAGTACAGAGTTTTCATTGACTAGGTGAGATAATTCTCTTGGAATTTGTGTAAGGAAATAAGAGCTTCCCTATTTTTTAGGAGCAAGAATTGCACAAGGAAAAAAGAGGAATCAAGAGGCCTATTTTTCTTGAGTATTGGGAAAAATATATTGAGCAGGAGGAGATCAATATTACAGTGCAAGTTGAGCTTCAAGGATTAAAGATGTCAATGTAATAGATCATTGTTCTCATCTAATATAATACAAACAAATGAGGGGTTTTTCCAAGTTGAGTTCCCTAGTAAAAATTGTGTTCATTGTGATTGAATGATTACATGTGTTTCTATCGTATGTTTTCCATTATGGAGATCAAGTAGAAGAAATTTATGTCTATTGTTTTCATTCTAAATTCATTAGTAGCTGCAAATTTTGAGTTATTTCTACATGGTATCAAAGCTATTGAAAACTACATAGAAACCAGGAACCTGACCAATCTCTCAAGAAATTTTGAATAACATATTTGTGGTGCGGGTATTTTCTTCAATGCAAGAACAATTCCTTTAAATGGATTGAGGCTTGAGCATGCATTGAAGGGAACTTTGAATTTCTATGCTTGGAAAGATAGAAAGGAAGTTGTACTAAATGAAAATGGAGTATTGGATTACATACAAACATATGTTCCAAAACGAGTAGCATCAGATGCACAACAACTGGCTCAATGGAAGAAAGACACAACAAAGGATAGGAGTATTATCCTAGAGGGAGCATAAATCATGTGCTTTCAAATTTTCATGGCAAGGAGATTGCTTTTGAAATGTGGAAAACTCTCAAATATTTATTCCAAAGCAATAGTGATGCTAGGAATTTGGCATTGAAAGATAAGCTTAGGAAAATTTGAAGGAATAAAAATAAAATTCAATACCTATCTAGATTCACTCAGGTGAGAGATGAACTTGGAGGAGTTGGAGAGAATGTGCCATCATCTAAAATCATGAACCTAGTACTCCTTGGTCTTCCAAAATCCTGACACAACTATCAGGATTCAATTAATGGAAGAGAAAATATCCCAGATTGGGAGAGGCTTTGGTCTGACGTGGTGCATGAGGAGATTAGAAGAAACAATAGAGATGGTGTCACATCCAAAAATTATGAGGAAGAAAACTTTTCCTTAGCTAGAAAAGAAGAGATGTTGGGATGGGAGAAAGAAATTGAAATGTACAATAATGGTTATGCAACCTCGCCAACTGCACCATCATATATATAGGGATAATGTACAATAATGATTATGCAACCTCGCCAACTGCACCATCATATATATATATATATATATATATATATATATATATATATATAGGGATAATGTACTCTTTAGGCATGTATTCAACTTCTGTCGAACTAAGTGCCACAGATCTTTGCTTCTTCTATATCATGAAATTGTTGCAGACCCAACACTGAAAATTCCACCTGATGTACTCTTTTGGTTGGATGGACTCCCTGCCCAATTTTCATCTGTGAAGCCACACAAACTCATGTTGAAAATGCAACAAGATGATGGAGCTTAGTGAAAAGAAGTCGTCTTCACTAAGTGTATATATACAATTTGGTCGACCTAACCATAGCTTGGCTCATTTAGTTGACTTCATAGCACATATCTGGTCGTGTGTTCACGAGATACATTAGCGAACCTACTAGTTGTCGGTAAATGGTAGCATCAACCTCTTCACCTAAAGTGGCATCCTCCTTCCTCCAGTTGGTCGCTAGAGGTGTCTTCATGGGCTTACAACTCTCCATGCAAAATATCTGCAGTGTATTAGTGGCATACTTTCCTTGAGACACAAATAATTCCCCATCACCTTGACATACTTCTAGTTTGATGAAGTAATGCATGAAACCCATATCCTCCATCTCAAATTCCCTTGCAAGGTATTCATTACAAGAGATCATGATTAGTTTCTCATCACCTGTTAATATTAAATCGTCAACATATAAAAAAATGATAAGAAATTTACCTTCTACCAAAATATGATAGAGGTTCACATCCACTTCACTTTTGGTGAAGCCCAAACCAGTGAGATAATTATTGATCCTAGTGTACCAAGCTCGGGGTACCTGTTTGAGACCGCACAATGCTCACCTCAGTCTACACACATAACACTCCTGATCACAGTGTATCAAAACCTTCTGGTTGCTCGATGTACACTTCCTCCTCCATAAAATCATTAAGAAATTTTGTTTTTACATCCATCTGGTGGATCTTCCACCCCATATGCACAACCAATGCAATAATTGATCTAATGGATGAATACATTGCTACATGAGAAAAGTTTTCCTCATAGTCAATTTCCTCAACTTAAGAGAATCCTTTGGCCACAAATCTGGCCTTATACTTCTCTATGCTTTTGTCTCCTGCATGCTTAACCTTGAAGATCCATCTCAAACCCACAATTGATTTATTTTCCGGTCTTGGGACCACTTCCCAAACATTGTTCTTCATGATGGATTCATATTCTTCCACCATTGCATCAACCTAAAATGGTTGCTCAACTTCTTCCTCAAAATAGGATGGCTTTGTCTCTACGAGCTCAGTCATTAGAGCCATGTAGCCAATGTACCTCTCAAGTGACCTTCTTTTCCTGCAAAAATTTGAAGGATCTCCCACATTATCCCTCATATCCCGCACCAATCTATCAGCTTATGTGGTTCTTTTTCTACCTTATTTGGATGGTTCTGCTTGATTGGATGTCTCCACTCTTTTCTCCTCTATTTTTTCCTACTCCACAACTTCCTGAGGCTCCTCCTTTGGAGCAACAATATCCTCTCTAGTGGGATCTAAAGCTCCCTCTGAAGATAGCACCACATAAATTTCTCCTCATCAAACTTTACATCCATTCACACGAATGTCATTCTAAGGGAAGGTAAGTACATACTATAATTATGTGAAGTTTTGATGTAACCCACAAATACTTCCAACTATGCTCTCGGCTCAAGCTTCTTCCTGGAGACATGGCAGTAAATAGAGGCTCAAAAAATTCTAAAGTGAGACACATCTGGCTTTCTCCCTGATAAATTATTCTCTGTGTAATCATACCAAGAATCTGATGAGGAATCTGGTTATGAAAGTAGACTATTGTGCTACATTCCTCTACCCACAAATGCAATGACAGGCCTTAGTCAGGTAGCACATCTCTCGCAGCTCCCACAATGCTTTGGTTCTTTCTCTTAGCTACCCCATTCGGTTGTGGGTTATGGGGTGTTTCCAACTCTCTTCTAATGGCTTCTTTCACAAAAAAATCCTTGAATCATTAGAAACATACTCACCTCCATTATCGCTCCTGAGAGCCTTCACCTTCTTGTCAGTCTCTTTCTCAACTAGTGCCTTGAATTCTACAAACTTTGAGAATGTCTCATCCTTCTTTCGCATGAAGAATATACAAAACTTCATTTTTTATACGGAATTTTAATCTACAGATAAATCAAATTCCATGAGTGTGGTGCTTATCACTCAGAAGAACAGGTGAAAGATAACTACTATTTTCTCTAAAACAAGCATATATATAGAAATAAGAAAGAGCCTACTTGTGATTCTTTCACTCTCCTTCTCCTTCTGTCGTTGTTGTCGTCACTCTCAATCCTGCTCAAGTTGCTAGATCGATTCCTCCAAACACAAATAGAGAAGAACAAAAAACATACAATATACAAATATCTACTTATCTTACTCAAATTAAACTGATTAGATCTGAAATACATACATCATTCAAGAATAAATTGCACAAGAAATAGACATATGTAAGGGAAAATGAAAAAAAATCTTTATTAAAGAGTAGGAGGAGAATATTACAACCAATGGATCGATTTGTCGTCGACCTGTTGAAACTTCATTCCAGCCTCATCACATCCAGCATCATCTCAGCAGCATATCAGTAATTTCATCTCTTATCAAATGAGAATCCAATAGCATAAATTTGCACAAAATTCTTCCTTCCTAGCACTAGGATGAGTGCTCAATTTATAGGGAAAATGATGGTAGTTTCTCAATGAATGATTTTATAATAATATGCAAGACATGTTTCCAAATTCAGAGGTGTTTGCTGGACAATTGGATTCAAAGTATGACACCTAGGACTCCCTAGAAAGCACTGGCCATGTGGAGATTCCCAGAACAATGATAATTCCGTTCCCAAGTGACAAACGCACTCTAGAATGTCGGGAAGTGCACTGCAGTGCACCCTTGCATGGAGTAATTGGCACTGCAACGTAGTTAGTCCCTTGCAGAGGAGTGTTGGTGAGTCAGTGGGTAATATAATATATACTTCAAACCTTGGAAATCTCACAATTTAAGCAATGAATGAAATGTTATTCACTTAGGGCATATAGAAACTAATATTAAGGGGATGATAGACCCTATACATTGGTCCTAGGGATGATGTCCAGTTTGACCAGGTCTTGGGGGATGATGCCCAAATTGACCTATAACAGTTGCCTCCTAAAGCATAAAGTCAAATAATAGTAGTAGTTGGATGAGATGCTTTACGATATTATGAGTAGGATCTGAAGTAGACGGTGACCTGCATCAATCTTGCAATACATTATATCATGATATATTTCATCTTGATCATGAATTGATGAGGGAGGCATTCCCATGCTCAACACATAAAATATCTAATAACATGTACATAATTCATAAAATTGTCTATATTGGAATGTTTCCCAATATAGACATGCCTAGATATATAGGCCCATGTTCAGATGACAATCTGTATGTAAAGCCATCGTACAGGTGATGTGTACAACAATCCTGAAATTGCGGCCCGGATGGATGAACTCAGATGCGGGATATTCTTATCTTGTTCACTTGATTGTTCAAGTACAAGTCTAACCATGTGAATATATGATTTGAATTAAAACATTGGAAGACATCGTCTGATTACCGACCAATTGTGTGAGTTTTTAACGGATGCGACCACCATTGATGTTAATGGCTCTCGAGGTACTATAGTACAATTTGCAGACGTGAATAGATGATTTAGTGTCAAACACACAAACAAAATCTTTCGATCAAAGGTCCGGAAATGAGAAACATGTCGATGATGTAACAAGCCTCAGTGTTGGAAGATGTTTCTAAGTAATTGCAATAGATGATGATGCGATGTCATCAAAGAAGAAAATTTATCGTGAAGCTTAATTCTTACGATTTTGGAGACAAAATGTGACTTGATATAGCAATGTTTAGGGATGATTGTCATGAAAATGAAGGTTTATGAGTATTGCAAACGGATGAGAGACGGATGAGGATTTACTGGATGACATCTCTTGAACATATTAGTGACATTGAGATGAGTTGGCGACATTGACCAAAAACCAGAAAATGGTATGATGAACCACTGATATGAATGAGCCCCATCCCAAATGTACCTTCGTCACATTGATGGAGTGAAAGTGTCATGTTCCAGAACGACGTACTACCATAAAGTATTCCATTATTTTCCAAATTGTCTAGATGGTTGTACGACCGGTACCTCTTTAACATTTTTTTAACAAGCTTGAGAGGGTAACATACGCTTGATATATAATTCAACCCTTAGGCAATCCATACTATTTAATAATTTAACGAGTCTATCGATAAATGAAACTCGATTATTGCCATGATCGACAAGTCCGTCGCTATTTTATGTTTTACTTATTCTGCACGATACGACAACCGGTCTTTCTGTATTTAGAGAGTTTAAAGGAAAAAACTCCATGAGTCCTTTTTCATAAATTTTTTGCTCAGGTCCAAAAAATTGTAAAATGATACCTGCGAAAACCTCTTAGCCATGTTCGACTAAGGTTTTCCTTTTTCGTAAATAATATATCTCAGTCCAGAAAAGGGTTAAACTTATACTTAGTAGATTTCGTTTCATTTACTTTTACGAGCTCGAAAAGGAAAGTGCTTGGCAATATTTTCACATTATCGGAGTCTGAAAAGAGCTAAAAGAAGACTCCAGGGGGTTCCTTTTTCGCAATTATCAAAGCTCGAAAAAGAGATAAAAGTGCGCTTCAATTCCTTTTTCATTTTTATCAAAGCTCGGAAAATAAGGGAAAAGTATGCTTTGTAGTCAAATCATTCTTTAATATGTGTGCATGACTTAATCTATTGTATCAATTGTAAAACATGTTCAGAAAACCATCAAAATGGATTAAAAGTACATGTTTCATAGCAAAAATGAATAAAAACCATAGTCACAACATTAAATATGATTTGAAATAATCAAATTGACTAATTAAAAGAGTTTTTACCATTCATTTTTACCATTCCAAAGTTACCATTTGAAAATTAGGAGCTCTGAACCAGTTTTTCCCTCGAACTCCAACAGTTGATTGCAAAAGTCCTATGGACAATTTCTATTGTTGTTCGATCCAGGTTGGAGCTATGAACTTTCTCTTTCTTTCAGTATCATTTATTGTGCATTTCATGGTAATTTTCTTGGGCTTTGAGCCCCTTAGGGTAAATCTACTATGCTCAAAGGGAAATGCACCCTTCAATGTCGAAAGGTGTGTTTCAGTGCACTGAAATTGAAAGCCAGATGCACTGAAACGCTCTGTCCCTCGACCTGGGGTGCGTTGGGCACAATTCTCATTTTTGTTTCTTGTTGTGTGTCTAAAATTTCCCAATTTTTTTTCATGAAATGGATCCTAATGAAGCTTATGATTGTGTTTGAGGTATTCATTGGATCAAATGATGATTACGTGGAGAGAAAGAGAACATGAAGAACATAATATGATTGCCCTAAACGATTTGGGTACAGTAAGAGCCCTCAGAGATTGCGGGTTTCTAAAATACTTCAGATTGTTGGGGATAAGGCAACAAATGGAACTATTGGAGTTCCTTATTCTTTCATGGGATCCGGTACTAAAGGATTTTCACATTGGGGAGAAAGTGCTCCCAATATTGGTGGAGGACATTTATTTTCTCACTAGATTATCGAGGTGAGGTTCTCCCATTTCTCTTTCAAGGTTTTCTCTTGGAGGAGAGAATGTGAGAGATTACATACTACAACACTTACATCCATGCACTGAACCAAGTAAGGATGGGAAAATAAATATCCGCGATTTGTGTGATATACCTTTAAGGACCATCATGTTTATTATTGCAAAACTTGCCGGTTCTGCTACACTACATGTGGAAAATAGATCATACATGCAGTATGCACTGGAGTGTTTAAAAAAACAGTATTTAACTGGGTTAAAGGTGTTCTCTTTCAAATTAAAGAAAAACTGACAAAAGAAAATGGAGGAAGCAAGAAGAATTTCAACTAGGCATATCTGGCCCTAGAGATCCATGAATGCAAAGATGGGTTGAATTGATGTCTAGACATGTTGGTAAATTGACCATCGTATTCTCTACTACATTATTCACCTGGTTCATACAACAAATGATCGCCATCGATGATTATGCATACGCATGCATAGATTTTCGAGGAGATCCAGACTTGATTCTACCAGACGACGCTCAATGGGGTGCAATTGGTAATAACATTTTGACCATATTTTTTTATTTTTTCTAAGGTTTATACATGTTTTTTTATTTTGATATTTCCCAAGACTAAACTAAAGTTTTGATGTACGCAGATGTGGGTTGAGTTCAACCAATGGGTCAACCAGAGTAGGGAGCAGATGAGCCAGCAGAGAGTGCTGTCAGGAAAGAAGTCCTTTGGGATTTGGATATGACCGACACTCTTGTTGAGCTACAACAGCACGTGGAGGGATTGACTCTTGGGATTCCAGATTGTCGGATCTAAAATTTACCTATGAGACTGTAGTGCCACACTACTGGAGTTCCTAACCGTTGGATGCGGTTATTGCGTAGGATAGTTAGATCAGTAGTTTGTTATCACGAGCATCACTAGTTTACTTTGAAATTTTACATACATTTTGAGGTCATATGACCAATGTGTCTTGGGCACAAATTTTTTAAAAACCTATAACTATCTATCTATTTGTTTTCAGTGTTTTCCTATGTTTATTGCACAATCCTATTCAATTATGTGATATGAATTGAAAATATGTCTTTACATGTGTTGCCAATTCCTGTTTAAAACATAATTCACTAAGGAATCAGTTAATGTGTTCAAATTTCTATAAATGTGTTGATATTGAATGAAATCAAAATGTCTTTCCAAAAGTCGAACTCTTAGGAACATACGATGCAGTGTTGGATTTCTCACAATATAAACGCTAGTAAGTTGCAGTACAACAAGTTGTGAGTCTAAATTAATGATGATGTGGTTAATACCAAATGAAATGGCGTTAGAGAGAAGTTCAATCAATGCGTTATACTCAACGATATTGTTTGTAGATCGACCAATACAAATCCCTTGAAAACTCACTAACTCGTCGCTTGGAGCGAAAATGTCCCATGCTGTAGAGGATAGATTTTGCGTACTATGACTAGCACCATCAACATACCCAACGAATGGTTCCAAAGATTCAGACATATGCAATGAAATGTAAAGTGGATTAATAACTTCAAGAAAACTATAGAAAAACAAACTAAGACAATAAATGAAAATAAAAAGAATATATACAATATAATACAAAAGTTTACTACGCTCAACTAAGCATAGTAACATTTAAGATACAACCCATTTCGAGGTTGCGCCAATGGAATTCCATCATAATCTACAAACTCGTAGGTGTCCTTAGCAAGAACTCTTTTGAAAATATAGGGGACATACCATAATAGCTCAAATTTTCCTATACCTAGTACATCAGCTTCCTGATCATAAAGTAAGACCATGTCACCCTCTGAGAAGATGCGAGCTCGACCGCTGTTGGTCATATTGCACCTTGATGCTCCTCTTATCAGCCACTGGCCATTGCACCCTACCGGCCCGCATTCTTCAAGATGGATAGGAGTTAAAGCCTCTGGTATTCTTGATGAAAAGTCAAGTAACAAATTAATAACGATGTTTAACGATGGTATTTTCAAATTACAATGAAAGCAGATAACTTCCATACATATACCAATTGAAGGTAAATAAGGTTGCACGCTATCATCAGTCCGCTATATGCCCACAAAGCCGAGTACAGGATCAAATGCCAATTTCGTTTATGAACTCCTATCATTCGTTGAAGCATTTTCTTAAGAATCTTGTTAATAGCCTCAACTTGTCCATTGGATTGTGGATAATAAGGAGTAGAACTATCATGTGACAGTCCTAATTTGGAAGTCAACTAATTCATTATGTGATTATGAAACTGCTTACCATGATCTGTGACTATAGCCTGTGGAACACCAAACCGTGAGATGACATGATTGAAAAAGAATAATGCAGTTGTTTCTCCTATGTTATTGAATGTAGGCATCGCTTCGACCCACTAGGTAAAGTAGTCTACTGTGAGAATAATATAACCATGCCCCCCGGACGAATGAGGGTTGCAAGTCACGAAGTCAATGCCCCATTTTTCAAATGGTCCCACAGTAATAACAGGATGCATCAGCGCTGGCATTTTGCGGATTTTATGATCAAATATCTCGCATGCATGACAACCTCTCACTGCAAGGATGCAGTCGCGAAATATGGTAGGCCAAAAGTAACCAACACAAAGTATCTTCTGCACAGTATTGTATCCAAACAAGTGTCCACTACAAGCTCCAGCATGACAATCATTTAAAACCTTCTTGGCCTCCTCATGAGTGAGGCACCTCCTTAAAATCGTATCGACACCACGACGATAAAGTGTATCTCCAACGATTAGATAATATTTGGCTTGGTATCAAATACGTCATTGTTTAGAGCAAGAGGTGTCGGGCCGAAAAGTTTGGGTTTGGAGATAAATGATAAAATCCCCATACCAAGGATCATATGATCCAATCAGGAACAAAGACTCATCAATAATTGATGGTTTCGATGTATTAGCAGTACTATCAAAGGGAAGGTCGCAGAGAAGCTCAGAAAAAACTAAAGACTTCTTTGACTTGGATTTGATGAATTCCAAAACAAATTCTTGAAAAATGACAATCCATTTTGAATATTTTCCCCCCCAACAATTGACGTGATAGAATCTATGTCATGGGGTTGCAATCTGAAATGAAAATGGTCTTCCGGAGTAGGATATAATGGTGAAATATTTGGACATCTTGAACGGCTGCCAAGGCGAGCTTTTCGACGTATGAATACTTCACTTGTGTATCATTGAGATTACGACTCAAATAACATATCGGATGTTCTATCCCATATTCTTCTTGGACCAATACCATAGCAATGGTCGTATCTGCCGCAATGATATATAATAAATAATCACTCTGATAATTGGGGGGATATATTAATGACGCTTGGATAAGTGTATCCTTGACAACATCAAAAGAATCTTGTGCAACCTTATCCCAATGGAAGGGAATCCCATTTTTCTAGAGACAAGTAAATCCTTTAGCCATTTCGGTGTAGTTGGGTATGAACCTCCTTAGGAAGTTAGCCTTTCCTTGAAGTTTCTGTAACTGAAGTAAATTTGATGGCACAGGCAAAATCAAGAATGGCCTGGACCTTCAGTGGGTTGATTCTAATTCCTTCTTGAGACGATGAATCCAAGAAAATGACCAGAACCAACACAAAACACACATTTTTTTGTATTGAGACGTATTTTGTAGTGTCAACGGCGTAGAAAGATAACTCTCAAATTATTCAGGTGATCAGTCTGATTTCGTGAATGCGCAGGTAAATCGTCTAGATAAAGTTGAACAATGTGTTTGATGTCATTGATAGCATAATACATTGCTCTCTGAAATGTTTCCCCAGTGTTCTTTAAACCAAATGGGAGTTTAAGATAAGATAATGTGCCCCAGGTTCAGATGAATGATGTCTTATATTGGCCTTCTGGGTGGATATTTATTTGATTGTAACCGGAGAATCCATCCATGAACGAAAATATTTCACATCCAACACAATCGTCAATAAGATGGTTGATAAAGGGAGTAGGATAGCTGTCTTTTGGACAAGAAATATTGGTATCCCGATAATCGATGCACACTCTGATTTTCCCTTGTTTCTTCATGAAAGGAACAATATTGGAAACCCAATCAGTAAGAGGAACAGGGTAAATGAAACCAAAACGCAAAAAAAATTCCACTTCTACTTTAATGGCAGCAACCTTCTTTAAATGAACAGGATGAAGGCGTTGACATACCGGTCTGACATCAGGGTACATTTTAATGGTGTGTTCAACGATACTAGTATCTATGCCTGGCATTTCCTCGTAATACCAAGAAAATACATCTCGGAATTCACGAAAGAGAGAGCGATAAGTTTCGAGTTCTGATGGAGAACAAGACACGCCGACATGAATGTTTTCTACAACATCAGGTTTGGTCGAAATATCGATAGAAATGGTTTCTTCAATATTTGATAAGTTTCGCTTGGATTCGATTGCATTAATGGGAAAAGAATTCGAAAATAAAGTTTTGATCAATGGGTGATATAATTCAATAAGATTATCTTCTTCGTAATCTTGAAGATGGGAACGATGATGATGATCTTCCCATGGTTCTCCTTCTGGCATCCTAGACTCCATAATGCTCTCATCAATCAAGAAAGTGGATGAAAAAGGATCAAATTGAGTACCAAATTATAATGAACGATCAACCCAAACGATCAACAACGATGATTTTAGATTCACTTTCCAAGCCATGTAGATTGATTTCTATGCCAGCTCAATTGGGATGTGCGGCAAAAATTCATCCACCGTAACCACTTCAGAATCATTGGTAATCTTCCTTAAGCAAGATGGAGTGGAAGATATCATGCAACAGGTCTCTGTTCTTGCAATTTTTGCCAACGTCGCAGGCGGCGGTAATGCAAAGGTGCCCATTAGGGAATAATCCTTTAAGAGCCCTACACCAATGTTTTGAAGTGCTAGCTGGGGTGCGTGAACTAACGAAACACTTCCAATTACTTGGGAATTTGATCCAGGTGGATTAAACAGGGACAAGTACAAGTGGATTAAGCACAAAGGCTCAAAAATCAAAGTGTTTGAAAGTCTCTCGAACTAGGTTTAGGTTGTAGATCTCATCCTTCTGATTCCAACAGTGCATATGACACTCAATTCCGAGTCTGTATGAAGGAGTTAGGAGCAGTCAAATTTTGAGGGTTGACTTGGTGATGTGGCAGCTTAAGGAGGCAAAAATTTCGTTGGAACCCGGCCACCAGATTCCGGCCAACCTGGCTGGATTCCGGGCGAATTTGTGGGACAGTTAATTTTTCTCCTTTGGTCAAAAATCCAGAGATTTTGAAATAACCCATTTGTTTTAAAATTAACAAGAACCAAAAAAAATAAAAAAATAAAATAGTTTTGACACGGTGCCCGCCCTCCCCATCATAACAAAAATATATATTGTACGGGTCAGCGGGCCTTGACCCCCTCCGAACCCCACGGAGTCACAACCGCATTTTATATATAAGGTGGGGTGGGGCTGTCAACTCTTCCGCCCCAACCAATGCCCTTGCCACATATAACAAAGGGCCATTGAAAAGGATGGGGGCGGGCTGCCCAATGCAGGCCCGCCACACCCCCCCTCCTCCCACCCCACCCCCATGTATCACTTGTATTAAAACAACGTGGGCTTCATCAAATTGAATGTGGATTTTTAAAACTATGTCTGCCTATTTACGGAGGGTTCGAGGTTTGACCACCCGACCTCCTCCAACCTAATTCGGATCTTAACCAAAGTATCTAACGTATCTTAACCAAAGTATCTAACGGACACTTTGTAAAATCTACCCACTTCATAATATTTAAACCTTTAATTCATTTGTGTGCCCAGAGCAGACAAGAGAGGGCACTGAAATGAGGCAGTGGAACCCTGAGCAGTGTGCAGGAGGGGGCGAAACCATGATTTGAGCCATTTTTCCAGAGGGGTCAGATTTTCACTTTGTCAGATTAGGAGAAGTTTTATATGGATTATGCACTACTGGACGCCAAAAATCCAACGGTGCTACCCATTTCATCATCATAGGTCTGAAATTTTTGGCCACGTTCAGATTGGGTAGGTATAAGGGTGTAATTCCTCATTTTGTACTTGTACTTTCATTTTTTCCATTTACCTATGCGTTGCCTCCCCACGATTTGACTGTGGCCTCGGAGAAGTATTCCCTCATGGAAAAACTCTAAACTCAACTCGTATCTTCATGCATGATGTTAATTTCTTCTTTTGTCGTTTTATGCCTTTAACTTGTTTAAAAGTACATTAGCCACCTGTAAAATTTGATTATATCAAAAGGTAGCTAAATCTGTTTTGAGCCTTCAAGGAACAATTTTCTATAACAAAACTGTTGGCTCTTGAAGACTCTTGAAGGCCTCCTGCCTCTGTCCAAATCTGCACTGTTGTTTACATCCCAAAACACCCTGAAATCCTGCTGATTTCCAAGGCCAAATACTGCTTCAAACACATTTTCCCATTTCTCTTCTCCCAAAACTAACCTCATTTTATGTCTCCCCATTTCCCATGAAAATCCCTCATTTTCATGTTTCTCCCCTTTCCCCCTCATTAAAATCCCTCGTATAAGGTTTTAAGACTCTCTCTTAACCTTATCGAACCCCCCCAACTCCATTAAAAACCTTGAAAAATTCCAAGAAAATCATGTTTTTTATGTATAGGGTTTAAGCCCCTTTGGGCTAAGGTTTCTAACTACTTTCGATCATATGCCCACACCCTAGGACCAAGCGCTAACACCGGAGGCGCTTATCGCATCGCACAAACTCAAGTGCGCAAAGTTTTGCGCTGTGTTTAAAGCTTGTGATGCGATCAAGACCGATCGCGCGATCGTAGATCGCATAGTGCAAGGTTTGCACTGTGTTTAAAAACTTGCGATGCGATCAGCCTTTTATAGAAAAGAGCGATCGCGGATTGCAAATCGCAGAAAATGTAATGGGTAGATTGAAAAGCCCATGTCCAAAATTGCGATATGCGATGGGCCCTGTTATATATCCCATCCAAACATAAAAAACCTTTGTTATTTATAAACTTTGGGTTTTATTTCATTTTATGAATTTCTCCGCCGAAGCGGTTTCTAAATAAATCTACACCGTTGATCTGATCTGTACATCCGACGATGCGAAACTTATCAAGCCCAGTGGACCCCGCCAGCCATGCGTCGTTGCCCAAAAATAGTGTGGTTTTTATCGCACCGCTCTTCGGCGGAGGGCGGTTTTTTCCCGATGGCCAGCGATGCCATACATCGCGTGACACGCATCCCTTGTAATTTTGCGAAACCACCATCCATCGCACATTAACGTCGGACCGAACGCCCGGCGATATCAACGCATGGACCGCCCATCCGATGCGGGCCCCGCTGCAGAATCAAGGTGATCGCTCGCCGAAGGTGCCCGACAATTAACGAAGGTGCCCATGCGATAACCAGGCTACGGTGCATCGTCCAATCAATCTCCACCGTCGATCTGATCTACAGATCGACGACCCACAATTCATTGCCCGATCTCTCCATTTGACTTTCCATTGCCCAATCCCGACCGTCGATCTCTGCGCGATCGACGGCTCCGATTCATCCTTCTCCTTTGACCGCCTCGTTCAATCTCGATCGTCGATCTCTGCACGATCAATGACTCAGATTTAATCCTTATTTCACCCATTCCATGATCGTTCCCGATCAATCCTGACCATTGGATGATGCCATCCAACGGCTCCGATCTCCTCGCATGCCCTCCGATGCAATTAACATATATACGCAGGTTTTATAATAGTTTTCGTGTTTTGCAGGGTTTTAAATCATTTTTTTTGTTATTTCCAAAGAAGATTCAGAGGCGGAGGGTGACGACTCTCTCGTCTTCGATTCGTCAAAGGAAATCATCCACAGGGTGGAAATGCACGTTTCATCAATGTTTTCTCAGGCATGGATGCCTTATAAATCCTGCGCAACCCTGCACACCAGCAAAAACACCATGAAAGGGGCACAGTCAAAGAGTATCAATGCCGAAGACCAAAATGTATCAGAACAGAGGATTAGAGACAATTTTACAGGAATTACAGCTAAGATGGTTATCAAAAGCCTAATCCCCGATTTAAAACACAATTTAAAGAATATTTTAAGGGTTTTATCGACAGGAGCGCTTCCACCGCCGCAATTGAGGCAAACGGATCCCTCTAGTTACTGAAATTCCACCTATGCCTCAAAGTATTCAATCAGAGGCCGAATTTATTGATCAGGATCATATATTTGTCTCAAACGCAGCCGAAGAGTTACTCCTGCGGGGACTTCAACACAAAGAATGGCTACAGAGTTACTTCGACGCCAAAACAGAGGCTAATTGAACCTTCTCCAGCTTCTAAAGGCACCTACGGCCTCACAGAAAATCAAAGGTTGCCGAACAAATAATACTAATCAAGGATCTTATATCCAAATTGTCGGCAAAACTATTTTAAAGGTTAAAGAATAGTCTAGAAGCAGATATTTTCAATCATTAGGCCTCGAAAGACACAAACAGAGTTATGAAGTAGAGTTATAAACGATTACATTCCCACCTTATGCCTTGCCTGGTTCCCAAAGGCCAGGGATTGCATTGATTACATAATTAATAATACTTGACCCCTGGGAAATCCTCCCACCTCTTCATTCTTCTATAAATACTTCTGTAGAAGATGAGAAAAGGTTGGTCTCTGGACATTTGAATGCATGTAATATTTATTCTGAAGCTACTGATACCCTGTTTTCAACTTAAAGATAAATAAGCTGATATGGGAAGTTCGAAGTTATAGAGACCCACCAGGCTTGTTGATTGTAACTAGTTCGAACATCAAATACAAGCTGCTGATTTATGGGATCCTAATTTTTTTCAATGGTGATGTGTTCCTCACTGTCAATTGTTAATTTGTTTAATTTTTCCGCTTTGTTCACTTTCTCTGATAAAGAGCAGAAAACATAGAGCTAGGATTTACTTTCTACAATACCCTACTCTTACTGAAAGCTTTATTGTCTATGTTTTCTTCATTTGAACGTTCTCTTTGAAGAGTACATCAATGCAGGATGGTTTAAAGGCACTTTACTGATCTAAATTACTCTTTGTCACTGTTATCCATGTTTTCCTTATTGAATATGCTGAAAGCAGGGTAGTTTAAAGGCACTTACCTGATCTTAAGTTCTTCAACTGTTTTTTGTAAATGTTCTCTTATTAAAAGTACTTCAATGCAGGCTGGTTTAAAGGCACTAACCTGATCTCAGAATACTTTTATGTTTTCCTTATTGAATATGCTGAAAGCAGGGTATTTTAAAGGCACTTACCTGATCTTAAGTTGTTCAACTATCTTTTAATGTTTTCTAACTGAAAGAACTTCAAAGCAGGCTAGTTTAAAGGTATTAACCCGATCTCAATAAACTCTCATGTTTTTCTTTAAGTACATGCTGAAGCAATATAGTTTAAAAGAACTTATTTGATCTTAGGCTATTTCACTATACCTTCATTTGTTTGTTCTTCATTTCCTATTTGTTTCATTCCATAAAATCACCTTAAGAGATCCTTTGACATAAGTGACTTGCCCCATGGATCCTGATTGAACCCTGCTGTCAAATTAAAATCCTCCTATGACTCCATAGCCCAATGGGTTAAAACTGTCTTTACCTTTCTGTCAGCCAAATCATTCCTTCACACACCGTACCTTCACCTTCATTTGAAGCTTCCTTCTTTACCACATCATATCCTTGCCAACCAAAACAAACAAAACAAAACCCAAGCTCTTCATAACTAGCCTAATATCATAATTTCAGCTATTAAAGATCACATCTTTAAACTCATTCATAGAGAGATCCTCTACACGGATTTGAGAGGGGCACAAAGATCTAGAATCCCAAAGTTGGTTGAAACAATGTTTTTACGCTAGTAATTGGACTACACTAGCAATATTGTTAATAAATTACGGATTCATAACAAAAGCTACAATTTTCACATGTAATTGTTTAACACATCTCAAGCAAAATATTTTGGATCAAGTGGTATTAGAGCAGGTGTTTGTAGATGTGAATTACATGCTTGTATGCTAACTAGAAACAAGCTACGAAGAGGTGAAGGCACGCTACAGGCTTTTGATCCTGAAGCAGGACGTGCACATTAGAGAAGGAACATGAGTGAAGAGGAATGAAATGAAGCGGAGCTTAACTTCCGCAAAACATTCTATACCATGTCAGATCTAGTAGAGAAACTATTCTCTAGACTTAAGAAGTTAGAGAAAATAGGGGAGCATGCTTCAGAAGGGCAAGGTTCAGCGCATGGAGATGGTGGAGGATACCCACCTCCTTCAGCAAATGAAAGTCCTTCCTCCTCTTCTAACCATCAACATAAAAGTCTGGAAATAAAAAGTCTGGAAATGCATCTAATAAACATTTCTTTAAGTTAGATATCCAAATTTGATCTACCCATATAACGATGAAAGTGATGCGAGAGAAACTTAACAAGCTGGATTAGGCAGCTTGAAATCTACTACAGGATTCAGCGGATTGTGGAGGACGCGGAAAAGATCCAGTTGGCTTCTCTTCGACTGAGTGGCACAACTATCATCTAGTGGGAGAGAAAACTTCAAGGCAATAGTAATTTGGGTAACCTCCTTTCCTCATGGCCAAATTTCATTACTGCACTTAAAGATCAATTATATACCTTGGGTTATAAGAAAAAATCCTTAATGGAGTGGCAGTACCTAAGGCAAGGTAAAGGACAAAACGTGCAAAGATTTACCGGGGAATTTAGAAAACAAGCACTAAGTTTGGGCATTTCATTAGATTCTCCTGAAGTTGTAACTAAGTACATTGGGTCATTACATAGTACATAAGAAATTCATTATTGTTGTTTGAGCCTCTACCATAGATGAGGTTTTCGTAAAGAGCAGAATTTATAGAAATAAAGGGGGAGGCGCATGAGGAACAAAGTGACAACTCAAAAATAACTTAGAAAAACCTTAAAAATATTTCAGATTGGTATTCAATAAACATGGTGGTGGACCATAAGACCTTTTACCTCTGAAAAGAAATAAAAAATTCCACTTGGCGACTCCACAATCCTGAACAGACCTTAAGACTCCACTGGGAAGAACCCTTATCATTGTAACACCTTTCAAACTCAGTCACAAGACTGCAGGACTGAATTTTTTTCAAAAAAGACTAGCTAACCTATTAAAGATTGTCATACTTGGTTGAAATTTTCTTGTTTATTTGGGGTCTAATAACACAGCATAGTGGCTCCCAAAAATATTCACACCAGAGCCTATCCTAACCCTAACCCACCTGAGATAGTTGATAACCCAACAAGTATCCTTTGGAAGTCTCCTAGGATTAAATTATCAATTGTTTTCAGATCACCCTTGAGAGCTAATTCAGTCCCTGAAAATATTTCAGCTCTACAACAATCACAAGCTGACTTAGTAAATCCATTTAGAACTAGGTCTCTTGGTGACTTAGTCCAGTTAGATTCTGAGTCTTCACTATCAACTCCTGAAACAAGTGAACCTCTTGGTAGTAGGGAAACAACACCACCCGATCGACACGTCCTGTTGAATTTAGGTGTCTCTCACCCAAGATCAGCTCAGCAATATACTGTTGTTCCATCCACATCTACTCATCCTTCATCCACTGTTCAAACCACTCCACTTCATCCCACCTTCCCTTTTGTCAACCCGCCTGTAAATCCACCTCCACCTCCTGCCATGGCCGCATGGTATGCTCCCCTAGTCCTTCCTGTACCACTAGTCAATCTTCCACAGGACTATTAGTCCAAAATTCCATTATATGATGCTAACAATGCTACAACTGCATCACAACATGTGGATAAGATGAATGACTACTTTGACAGAAATGAAATTGATGATGATTCGGTCAAACTTAGGTTATTTGCTCAGAGCTTAGGGGGAGAAGTGAGGAAATGGTTCAAAGGTTTAACCCCCCATAGTATCCGTGATCTACAAGCCTTCCATCAAACATTCTTAAACAAATGGGAAGTAAATAAAAACCCTCTCCAAGTCCTTTATAACTATAAAAATCTCCATAGAGACACTGGGGAAAGTGTACAAGCTTATTGCACTAGATTCAATAGTGTGTATAATGCACTTTCCCCAGAACTAAAACCTCCACAAGGCTCAGCTTTAAACAAGTTTCCTGAAGGGTTTGATCCTAAGATGGCTTATCAGCTGAGGGAGAGAGATTTTGCAACTCTTGAAGATATGCAAAAGGGTGCTCTTTCTGTGGAAGTCAACCTAATGGAGAAGAGAGCAAGAATGAAAACTGAAAAGAGAGTGTCCTTTAGAGAGGAAAATGCCCCTTCTACTTCCAACTCAAAGATGGAAAGAATGATGGAGGAGATGATGAAGAAAATGAGCATCCTTGAGAGGGCACAAGCAAGTCAAAACCAAACTGCTCCTCAAAACAAGAACCAGAACTAGAATCAGAATTTTAGAAGGAACCAACCTCCAAACAAACCTAGGGAAGATGATCAACAGATCACTCCTCCCTTTAATCAAAACTATATAAGTGAGGTTGAGGAAACAGAGGAGATAACAAAGGAAGATGATATCAACATGTTGGGAGTAGATAATGATGAATTTGAGATTCATTTTGATAGGGAACAAGATCTTCATACCCATTATGATGACAACAAAGATGATAATGCAAGTCATTGTCAGGACATGGAAAATGTCATCATAGAACCTCAAAAATAATATGACCTTAGAAGCAAAACCAGTCAAAAAACTCCCAACACCAAAACCTCTGACAAATCTTCACAAAACATCACTATAACCAAGCCTAAAATTGTCAAACAAAAGGATAAAATAGTAGCTGTGAATTCTGATAGAGAAAGAGAGAAAGGCACTCAAAACAAAGAAAAGCAGAGTGTGGACATTAGTAGTACTACCACTTCAGCTAGTACTCCTGTTAAGACCATTTTGTCAAAAACGAGTAGAACAAATTAGCAAGCTGATTTTGTTGATAGACTGGGAGCTAGTAAGGCTGAGACAAGTTCATCAAAGAACCAGATTCTTTTCAGCCTAGAGCAGGAAATTTCAAAGATCAGAATCTCTGTTCCCCTGACTGAGTTAGCTGCCCAGAATGTATATAGGACCCAAATTTTGAAGGCTTTAAATATTGAGGATAATAATGACTTAGTCAATCTTAATGATGACCAACCAGAGCTTATTTTTGGTCCTAAGATTGAAGGTATATATCAAGAGGGACCTGTACCTCCCTTCTATGTGAGTTTCAATATTCATGACAAGATCCTGCATAATGCTATGCATGACTCTGGAGCCTCGCACAACCTTATGCCAAAGGTGATAATGAAAAGGCTAGGATTAGAAATAACCAGACCTTACAAGGATTTATATTCTTTTGATTCAAACAGAGTAAAGTGCCTTGGCCTGATCAAAGGCCTTTGTGTGAGTTTGACCCAAATCCCAGCCAAGTGCATGGTGATGGATGTTGTGGTGGCTGATGTGCCTCCTAAGTATGGCATGTTATTGTCAAGATCATGGGGCGCCAAGCTCCAAGGTACCATACAGATGGACGGGACATATGCCACTATTCCTGTTTTTAGCCAGCTCAGAAGACTGTACAGAGAGTCACACATGAAATTCATGGTCAGTAGCCCAGAAAGGCCTGAAAATTCTCCCATTTATTCTGTCCATACTGACTTGGATTCGTTTATCTTTTGCAATAATGAATCCACAAAACAGTCAGAGCCAGAGCACAGTGACTCGGATAAATAGTTAGAGACCCCAAATCTAGAAATAAATGTAGTTCTAGATATGGAAGAAAAAGTGAGAGAAACTCTGGAACAGCATGTTGAAACAACCGAACAAAATGAACGAAGCCAAGATGGCGAACGACAGACTGCCCCTCACGCTCAGCTCCATGACAAACCTAAGAAGGTGAAACAAATACAACTAAGTGCCGAGATTTCACAACAACCCTTGAGCACGTTGGTTGGAGGGGACAATAACCAAGACGAAACCGAAAATAGTCCTCTGTGGAGTATGTATTTTGATGGTTCATGCACTAAAAACAATGCTGGTGTAGGTGTCTAGATTACCAACACTGAAAACAACCACATAGAAAACATTTCCTGCAAATTAAAATTTCAGTGTTCCAATAACATAGCAGAATATGAATCCCTTCTCTTAGGCTTACATCTGTTAAAAAATTTAGGAGCCACAAGAATTAATGTGTATGGGGATTCAGAACTAGTCATCAAGCAAGTCAATGGGGAATATAACGCAAATCATCCCAAACTTAGAGCTTATCGAAACGATGTCATGGACCTTTTAAAAACTTTTGAGGAGTCCAAATTAATTTTTGTTCCAAGAAAAAGAAATATTGCCGCACACAATTTAGCTTTTGCGGCTAGAACATGCTTAACGCCAGTTGGAACCAAAGACTGTACAACTCAAATTAAGTTTAGACCAGCGGTACCAGATAATGAAAAATATTGGCAGGTCTTTGAGGGTGACAAACAGATAGAGGATTTTCTGCTGGGCAGGAATGAATTTGAGTCATACGAACTTGGCCTCATACTGAAGAACACAAGGACACGGAAAACGAAGACATTGAGGTATTATCGTCAAAGGACAAGAACATACCTAGGGGGCTAGCACCATTAGAAGACCTCTTTGATTTTAACAATGTAGCAAAGAAGCCCACCGTAAAATACACAGATTCTGAGGTCGAGGAATGCAACATAGGCACCGAGGATCAGCCTAAAATGATTAAATTAGCTAAGTCCTTGCCACCAGACATGAAAAGGAAATATGTTGACCTGTTTAAAGAGTTTGTCAATGTGTTCGCCTGGAGCTATGAAGACTTGAAAGCCTACGATACAGAAATCATCCAGCACAAGATCCCTTTGAAGGAAAACCAAAAACCCTTTAAGCAAAAACTGCGTAGAATTAATCCAATACAACTGCCTCTAGTAGAAAAGGAAATCAAGAAAATATATGAGACGGGAATCATTGTGCCTGTGAGGTTTTCAGATTGGGTTTCTAACCTTGTAGCCGTGAGGAAAAAGACAAGGGATATCAGATTGTGCATTGATTTTAGGAACCTTAACAGAGCCTCCCTAAAAGACAATTACCCTTTACCCAAAATGGAACACATTCTACAAAGGGTAGTGGGTTCAAAGAGGATTTCTCTGTTAGATGGTTTTTCAGGGTATAACCAGGTTTTAGTACTCCCAGAATACCAACTCAAGACAGCTTTCACCACTCCTTGGGGCACTTTCATGTATGTGAAAATGCCTTTTGGATTAATGAATGTTGGGGCCACTTTCCAAAGGGCCATGGACATTGCATTTTCAGAGGAGATAGGGCACTTCATTGTAATTTACCTTGATGACATAACAGTTTATTCCAAATCTGATGAAGAGCACTTGAAACATTTAAGAAAGGTCCTTGAAAAATGCAGAAGGTTTGGGTTATCTTTAAATCCCAAAAAGACAGTGTTTGGCCTTCAGGAAGGTAAACTCCTTGGCCATATCATATCAGAAGAAGGGATTAAAATAGATCCAAATAGAGTTGAGGGAATACTACAGATTAGCCAACCAAGGAACATAAAATAATTGCGGTCCTTTATTGGAAAGATTAACTTCTTGAGGAGGTTTATTCCCAACTTAGCAGAGCTCCTTAGAAACATGACTAATATGCTCAAGAAAGAAGTAGGAGTGAAGTGGAATGTAGAAACCAAAAAATCCTTCGAATTGGTAAAACATGCACTCACCCAGGCACTAGTCCTAATTAGCCCATACTTTTCAAAAGAGTTCCTTATTTTCTCCTTTGCCTCAGAGCATACTGTGGCTGCAGTCCTGTTGCAGAAAAACCCAGAGGAACAGGAACAACCCATTGCTTTTTTCAGCAAATCTTTAAGGGATGCACCCTTGAAATATAACATAATGGAAAAACAGGCCTATGTTTTGGTAAATGCCTTAAAGGACTTCAGGGTGTATATTCTACATTCCAACATCATTGCCTATGTACCTAATATAGTGGTAAAAGACATCTTGTCACAAGACCCAGATGGAAAGAGAGGTAAATGGATTGCTGCTATATTAGAGTATGATTTGGAAATCAGACCAACCAAACTTATTAAAGGTCAGGGCTTAGCTCAACTAGTGGCTGAATCTAATCTACAAGCCCTTGACATTAGCATGGTAGATGCCTTGGATGAACAGGAAGAATTACCTGCTTCCACTGTCGAAAAGCAGTTTCAAAACTCACCTTGGTACACTGATATCTTGTATGTGCTTGCAAATCTTAATGCTCCTCCTGATTTATCAAAAACAAAGGAAATGTTTTTAAAATTGAAAACTAAGAACTATTGCATTTTAAATGAATGTTTATTTTGGAAAAACGCTGATGGTTTGTTGCTTAAATGTTTGCTTGAAGTTGATGCAGAAATGATCAAACATGAATTCCATGAAGGAGAGTGTGGAGGTCATCTTTACTGGAAAACCACAACCAATAAAATCCTTAGAACTGGCTATTACTGGCCCACCGTCTTCCAGGATGTCCATAAAATGATAGTTGCCTGTCACAAGTGCCAGATTTTTGAAGGCAAAAGAAAACTTCTTCCTTTACCATTACAACCTATCACTGTTGAAGCTCCTTTTCAACAGTGGGGCCTAGATTTCATAGGGGAAATCCATCCTGCTTCGTCTGCCCAACACAAATTGATTCTCATAGCCACCGACTACTTCAAAAAATGGATTGAAGCCATCCCTTCTAGGAATGCCACAGATTATGTCATTATAAAATTCCTTGAAGACCATATCTTGTCTAGATTCGAATGCCCTAGGAAGATTATTACTGATAATGCTGCTGCTTTTTGTTCCAAAAATATGATTGATTTTTGTCACAGGTATCAGATTACACTTGGTCATTCTACTGCTTACTACCCTCAAGGTAATGGGCTAGCAGAATCATCAAATAAAAGTTTGGTGACCATCATCAAGAAGCTTCTTGAAGAGAACAAAAAATCATGGCATAACAAGTTGGTGCATGCTTTGTGGGCAGACAGATTGACCACAAAAAATTCCGTTGGAATGTCCTGTTACCAGCTTAGTTATGGAGCTGATGCAGTGTTTCCTACCAGCCTAGGTGTACCAGTAATAAAATTGATCCAAGAAATATAGTCAGAAGAGGACAACATGATTAGGAGGATCAGTTAGACAATACATCTCCAGAAGACAAGGGAAGAGGTTTACAATAGGGCTCAGAAGGTGCAAGAAACCATAAAGAAGTTGTTCGACAAAAGAACAAAGGCTTGTGTTTTCAACATTGGAGATAAGGTACTCAAATGGGATTCCAAAAGAGAGGATAAGGGTAAACATGGTAAATTTGAAAATTTTTGGGAAGTTCCTTACATCATCCAGTCCACCATTGGTCCTAATGCCTTTTTTCTACAAGAGTTAGATGGCACAGATCTGTTTGGGGGTCCTATCAATGGCAGGATGCTTAAACATTACTTCTCTTGATCCTTGACTTTTTCTGAAAAAGTCTTCTTTATCTTTTTCCATTATAAATATGTCATCCACCATTGCGTTCAAAGTTAGAAAAATCAAAAGTAAAAAAACAATAAATAGAAAAGAAAAGAGGGCAGATTAATAAAACAATAAAGTTACAACCCCATACCAAAAAAGAGAAACAAATCTGAAAGTGTGCAAGCTTAAGTGCCACTCCTACAAAACACACTTCGAGTTAGTCAAACAGCCTAATCTTGACTAATTAGTTTTAAATTTTCTGCTGATAGGATAGTGAATTTTATTTTCCCAGAATGTTTAATCTTGGCTTATCAGTAGATAGATTAGGATAGAAATGAAAGGTTCAAACATGTTCAAAATCTAAATCAAAGTTTCCCAGTAAGAGATGACTCAAATTTGTTTTATTTTTTGAGTCAAAAAGATATAAATCTGGTTCTAATTAACTCAAAATCTAAACCAGAGAATAAAGAAGGAACAACTCAAAAAGAGTCAAAACAGAACTGTAAAAGGATGAAGGCCATGAGGAAAAATTTTCAGATCTTCAGCCTTCCATTTTGATTTAATTTTTCTGCAAAATAATGTCTATATGCATCTTGTTTTTATGCCATAGAGCACAGCAAGTCAAATAGCTTAATCTTGACTTGTTTGTTTTTAAATTTTTGTTGTAGAATTAGAGAATAAGATCTGTTGGACAGTTTCATCCCAACAGATGGTAGAATAGGTAGAGAAGCATCTGAAATCAACTGTTTAATCTGAGTTCGGGGAGAAATAAGGAGTAGAAATAGATTAGATTTCCTGCTTTCAAAAGAATAAAATGTTGTGAATATATTTTTCCAATCCAAGTGCACTCTAATGAAGAAAAAATGTTAGATCTGTAGGATTGGGTGGGTAGAAAGTTGCATTGATGACAATCCATTGTTTTCATGGTTGCTAATATGTTTTCAGAAGATCATCCCAACAAAGGAAGAGTAGCCCAATGGATTAGGTAACAGACCAGCCTCCCAGAGAAAGTACAATGGATGAGGCAACTGATCAGCCTCCCAGAGAATGCAAGTCTGAAGTTCTTGATGCCTTCAAGAAGGCACCATCCCCAAGTGGAGCCACTGTTAGCCACCTGTAAAATTTGATTATATCAAAAGGTAGCTAAATCTGTTTTGAGCCTTCAAGGAACAATTTTCTATAACAAAACTGTTGGCTCTTGAAGACTCTTGAAGGCCTCTTGCCTCTGTCCAAATCTGCACTACAATTTACATCCCAAAAGACCCTGAAATCCTGCTGATTTCCAAGGCCAAATACTGCTACAAAAATATTTTCCCATTTCTCTTCTCCCAAAACTAACCTCATTTTATGTCTCCCCATTTCCCATGAAAATCCCTCATTTTCATGTTTCTCCCCTTTCCCCCTCATTAAAATCCCCTTTATAAGGTTTTAAGACTCTCTCCTAACCTTATCGAAACCCCCCAACTCCATTGAAAACCTTGAAAAATTCCATGTAAATCATGTTTTTTATGTATAGGGTTTAAGCCCCTTTGGGCCAAGGTTTCTAACTGCTTTCGATCATATGCCCACACCCTGGGACCAAGCGTTAATAATGGAGGCGCTTATCGAAGATCGCATATCGCAAGTTTATATGTACCGATATCCCGTGGGTCCGCATTTCGTACTCTAAACCATTGAATAATCCATGCCCGATCTCTTTTTTCCTTTGTAAATGTTTAAAAACCACTTTTCCAATGTTTTGGTCTAAAACCAAAGTCATGTATTAATATCAAAGGGTTTATTGAAAAGAGCGATCGCGGATCGCAAATCGCAGAAAATGTAATGGGTAGATTGAAAATCCCATGTCCAAAATTGCGATATGCGATGGGCGCCGTTATATATCCCGGCCAAACTTAAAAAACCTTTGTTATTTATAAACTTTGGGTTTTATTGCATTTTATGAATTTCTCCGCCGGAGCGGTTTATAAATAAATCTACACCATTGATCTGATCTGCACATCCGACGGTGTGGAACTTATCAAGCCCAGTGGACCCCACCAGCCATGCGTCGTTGCCCAAAAACAGTGTGGTTTTTATCGCATCGCTCTTTGGTGGATGGCGGTTTTTTCCCGATGGCCAGCGAATCCATACACTGCTCGACACGCGTCCCTAGGCACTGTTCCAAAAACTGCTTTTCATCGCGCGTTATAGTTCGGATTAGGACGCCCAATGATATCGCTATGAACCATCCGATCTAGGCCCAGTGATCCAACGGTGATTGCTCACCGAAGTTGCTCGATGGTTAATGAAGGTGCGCGCACGATAACTGGGCCATCGTACAACAGCAAATCAATCTCCGTCGTCGATCTGATCTGCAGATCGACGGCCCACAATTCATCACCCAATCTCTTTGTTTGACTTTCCATTGCCCAATCCCGACCGTCGATCTCTGCATGATCGACGACTCAGATTCATCCTTCTCCTCTGACTGCCTCGTTCAATCTCGACCGTCGATCTCTGCACGATCGACGACTCGGATTTAATCCTTCTTTCACCCATTCCACGATTGCTCCCGATCAATCCTGACCGTTGGATGATGCCATCCAACAGCTCCAATCCCCTCGCACGCCCTCCGATGTAGTTAACCTATATACGCAGGTTTTATAATAGTTTTCATGTTTTGCAAGGTTTTAAATAATTTTTTTGTTATTTCCAAAGAAGATTCATAGGTGGAGGGTGACGACTCTCCCGTCTTCGATTCGTCAAACGAAATCATCCACAGGGTCGAAATGCACATTTCATCAATGTTTTCTCAGGAATGGATGCCTTATAAACCCTGCGCAG
This sequence comes from Pinus albicaulis, assembly GCA_034641835.2. Classification (NCBI taxonomy): domain Eukaryota; kingdom Viridiplantae; phylum Streptophyta; class Pinopsida; order Pinales; family Pinaceae; genus Pinus; species Pinus albicaulis. The sequence goes on from JAXQQM020073660.1 coordinate 69,678, forward strand.
CCCTGCACACCAGCAAAAACACCATGAAATGGGCAAAGTCAAAGAGTATCAGTGCCGAAGACCAAAATGTATCAGAACAGAGGATTAGAGACAATTTCACGGGAATTACGGCTAAGACAGTTATCAAAAGCCTAATCCCCGATTTAAAACACAGTTTAAAGAATATTTTAAGGGTTTTATCGATAGGAGCGCTTCCACCACCCAAATTGAGGCAAATTGATCCCTCTAGTTAGTGAAATTCCACCTGTGCCTCAAATTATTCAATCAGAGGCCGAATTTATTGATCAGGATCAGATATTTGTCTCAATCACAGCCGAAGAGTTACTCCTGCGGGGACTTCAACGCAAAGAATGGCTACAGAGTTACTTCGACACCAAAACAGAGGCTAATTGAACCTTCTCTAGCTTCTAAAGGCACCTACAGCCTCACAGAAAATCAAAGGCCACCGTACAATTAATACTAATCGAGGATCTTATCTCTAAATTGTCGGCAAAACTATTTTAAAGGATTAAAGAATAGTACAGAAGAAAATATTTTCAATCATTAGGCTTCGAAAGGCGGAAATAGAGTTATGAAGCAGAGTTAGGAATGATTACATCCCCGCCTTATGCCTTGTCTGGTTCTCAAAGGCCAGAGATTGGATTAATTACATAATTAATGATACTTGGCCCCTGGGAAACCCTCCCACCTTCTCATTCTTCTATACAAACTTCTGTAAACAATGAGAAAATGTTGGTCTCTGGACATCTAAATGCATGTAATAGTTATTCTAAAGCTACTGATGCCCTGTTCGCAACTTGAAGATACATAAGCTGATATGAGAAGTTTGAAGTTGTAGAGACCCACCGGGCTTGCTGATTGTAACCGGTTTGAACATCAAATACAAGATATTGATTTATGGGATCCTGATTTTTGTCAATGGTGATGTGTTCCTCACTGTCAATTGTTAATTTGCTTAATGTTTCTACTTTGTTCACTTTCTCTGATAAAGAGCAGCAAACATAGAGCTAGGATTTACTTTCTACAGTACCCTACTCTTACTGAAAGCTTTATTTTCTATGTTTTCTTCATTTGAATGTTCTCTTTGAAGAGTACATCAATTCAGGTTATTTTAAAGGCACTTGCCTGATCTAAATTTCTCTTTTTCACTGTTATCTATGTTTTCCTTATTGAATATGCTGAAAGCAGGGTAGTTTAAAGGCACTTACCTGATCTTAAGTTCTTCAACTATTTTTTGTAAATGTTCTCTTATTAAAGGTGCTTCAATGCAGGCTGGTTTAAAGGCACTTACCTGATCTCATAATACTTTTATGTTTTCCTTATTGAATATGCTGAAATCAAGGTAGTTTAAAGGCACTTACCTAATCTTAAGTTGTTCAACTATCTTTTAATGTTTTCTAACTGAAAGAACTTCAAAGCAGGCTAGTTTAAAGGTATTAACCTGATCTCAGAAAACTCTCATGTTTTTCTTTAAGTACATGTTGAAGCAATATAGTTTAAAAGAACTTATTTGATCTTAGGCTATTTCACTATACCTTCATTTGTTTGTTCTTCATTTCCTATTTGTTTCATTCCATAAAATCACCTTAAGAGATCCTTTGACATAAGTGACTTGCCCCATGGATCCTGCTTGAACCCTGTTGTCCAATTAAAATCCTCCTATGACTCCATAGCCCAATGGGTTAAAACTGTCTTTGCCTTTCTGTCAGCCAAATCATTCCTTCATCTGCAGACACCTTCACCCTTCATTTTGAAACTGCCTTCACCTTCATCATGTCCTTGCCCAACCAAAACAAACAAAAAAAAACCCAAGCTCTTCATAACTAGCCTAATATCATAATTTCGGCTATTAAATATCACATCTTTAAACTCATTCATAGAGAGATCCCTCTCTAGATTCAGGAGGGCTAGATCCTAGAATCCCAAAGTTGGTTGAAACGATGTTGTTTGTATTTGGACTCTACCAATCTTGCTATCAAATTACATATTCCTAACAAAAGCTCTAAATTTTCACATGTTAATTCTTTTATACATCTCAAGCAAAAGATTTTGGATCAAGTGGTATCAGAGCTGGTGTTTTCATATGTGAATTACATGCTTGTATGCTAACAAGAAACAGGCTAAGAAGAGGTGAAGGGACGCTACAGGCTTTTGATCCCAAAGCAAGACATGCACGTCAGAGAAGGAACATGAGTGAAGAGGAATGACATGAAGCAGAGCTCAACTTCCGCAAAACCTTATATACCATGGCAGATTGAGTAGAGAATTTATTCTATAGAATTGAGAAGTTATAGAAATTGGGATATCATTCTTCAAAAGGGCAAGGTTCAGCGCATGGAGATGGTGGAGGAGATCCACCTCCTTCAGCAAATGAAAGTCCTTCCTCCTCTTCTTACCATCATAAAAAAAATTCTGGAAATACGTCTAACAAGCCTTTCTTTAAGTTAGATGTCAAATTTGATCTACCCATGTATAACGGTGAAAGTGATGCAGAGAAACTTAACAACTGGATTAGGCAGCTTGAAATCTACTGCAGGACTCAACATATTGTGGAGGACGAGGCAAAGATGCAGTTGGCTTCTCTTCGATTGAGTGGCACAACTATCATCTGGTGGGAGAGCAAACTTCAAGGCAGTAGTAATTTGGGTAACCTTCTTTCCTCATGGTCAAATTTCATTGTTGCACTTAAAGATCAATTCTATCCCTTGGGTTATAATCAAAATGCCTTAATGGAGTGGCAGTACCTAAGGCAAGGTAAAGGACAAAACGTGCAAAGCTTTACCGAGGAATTTAGAAAACAAGCACTAAGTTTGGGCATTTCATTAGATTCTCCTTAAGTTGTAACTAAGTACATTGGGTCATTACATAGTTACATAAGACATTCATTATTGTTGTTTGAGCCTCCTATCATCGATGAGGCCAATGTGAAGGCCATGCACATAGAAACCAGGGGGGCGCATGAACAAAGTGACTACCCAAAAAGGACTGTCGCAGCCAAAAGAAGGGGAGCAAAGCCCTCTTGCACACATTGTGAAAAAGAGGGAGATGACGAAGAAAATTGTTGGATGCTGCACCCTGAGTTGAGACCTGAGAGAAATGACAAAAAAGGGAAGCAGAAGACTACCACCACCATACAACAAAACCAAGATTCTGAAGATTCTGGATCCGAGGAAGATGAAAATCTCGCAGCTGCAGGATTTGAACGAGGTCGACCAATTGACCTGGGGTTCGATTCAGGCGATGAAATGAAGCTTGCAGCCTTTGGGATCGTAGAAGAAGGACCCATAGACTTGGGTTCCGATTCAGGCGATGAAACAAAAATATCAACAGATAGTGTCCAAAGAAGACAAGGGCACTTACTGCGGCAGAGTTCCAAGAACTTGAAGAGATTAACCAAGGCATCCAAGCAGAAAATGTTGAGCTAAGAAGGCTCCTACAGGAAGCAAGGGAAGAAAAACAAAGGTTCCTACGCCAGTTACAAGTTAAGGATGAGGCCTTGGAAAAATTGCGACACAACCAACCCAAGGTAAAAAGAAACCCTTCAATTTCATGTATTTTTCATGATGATGAATTCGCTTCTTTTGAAAAACATACTACAGGGATCGGGTCCAAATTGCTGAAGAAGATGGGGTATCAAGGAAAGGGCCTCGGCATCAATGGCCAAGGCATCGTAAACCCCGTCAAGGTCGAGGAATTTCCGCGTCATGCAGGGCTCGGATACACCAGGAAGGAAGTGGGAGAAAGCTCCAAGACAGCCAGCGACCCACCAACAACTGATGATGAGAGCACCTCCTCACACCTCAACAACAATGATGAATTCATGGGCACTTCTCGGAGGTACGTTGGGAAAAGGCGTTCCAAGACGACACGAAAGGTATGGAGGAGGAAGAATCATCACAACCAGAATGAACCTCAGAAACTTGCATGTCAAACACGCTAGGATCAAAGAACACCCATACAGAGTCCGGTCCCCGAAGCTGTTCCACAGGCAAATCCTCCACAAGGGGATGATCCATTTACCTTATTAAGTAAAAGATGGTCCTTTTAGGGGTCTTAGTGTGATGGCCACATTTGTAAATCATACGTTGCAAGTAAATGTAAACATGATGGTGTGTTTCCCATCACTTCAAAACACAATGATGATGTTTGGCCTTTCTTTATATTTAGTTAGAGATATTGATTGTTTTGTTTTTATGTAATCCTTGACCAATGAGTATATTCTATAAACTTGTAGTAAGGAGGGGTTGTTGATTCATGTGTGGTTTTGAGTGTGTTAATGCTTTTGGGGTCCAAAATCTCTTCAGTGTGGAGGAATGATCCAGGTGGATCAAAAAGTTCCAAGTACAAGTGGTTAAGTACAAAGGCTCAAAAATCAAAGTGTCTGGAATGTGGCAAACTTAATTTCAGGTTGTAGATCTTGTCATTTTGATTCCAGCAACGCAGACGACACTCAATTCCGAGTCCGTATGAGGAAGTTAGGAGCAGTCAAAGTTCGAGGGTTGACTTGGTGATGTGGCAGCTTAAGGAGGCAACAATTTTGCTGGAACCAGGCCATCGAATTCCAGCCAACTTGGCCGAATTTCTGGTGAATTTGTGGGACGGTTAAAACGTCTCCTTTGGTCAAAATTATGGAGATTTTGAAATAACCCATTTGTTTTAAAATTAACAAAACCAAAAAAAAAAAAAAAAAAAAATAGTGAGAAAAATCTTTTGGTAAAAATCACATCCAAATAAATTTGGTTGACACATTTCGAACCGACCCGATTGTAGTTCATCATCGAGGTTATACAGAATCAGCCTAGTTATCATTTTTCATCTCTCGAAAAGCTGACAAACTTCTTAGTTATAGGATTAAAAAATATGTATGCCTTAGATTGATCACTATATCCTATAAAAATATACAAGTTTCGCTCCTAACGTCAAGCTTATTTCTTAATTTTTTTGGAACATGAGCAAAAGCAATACAACCAAATACTCAAAAGTGTGAAACAATTACCTTTTTTCCACTCCATGCTTCTTCACGTACAAAACTTTGAACACTGGAAGTTGGCGATCTATTCAAAATATATACCGAACATGCAACTGCTTCAGCCCATAAATATTTAGACAAATTTCGTGTTTTAAGCAAACTTCGAGCCATATTCATAATTGTCTGATTCTTTCTTTCCGTGACTCCATTCTGCTGCGGAGTATAACTGGTTTTCTTTTGTTTTTTAATACCATGTTGTTTTCAAAAATCAATGAATTCGTTAGATTCACTCACCTCCTTTATCAGACCTGAGAACTTCAATAAAATTGCCACTCTGTTTTTCAACCTTAGCTTTGAACTCCTCAAACTTGGAAAATTTTTCAGATTTGTATTTGAAGTAATACACCCAAATTTTCCTGCTAAAATCATCAATGAAAGTAAGAAAATAGAAATTTGTAAGCTGATTTTGGTTACATTGAAACCGCAACACTCAAAAAAATTATGCTGAAATTGGGTACATAATAAACATCACAAGATGTTCTTCACAACATTTGTTTGGTTAAGGCAATTTTAATCTCCCTTTCCTAAAGAGATTTAACCTAACGATCATCCCACCCAAACCAATAGATAAGGCGAAAGATGTATCAAGATGTGAAAACAAATCACTATGACCAGTCATATGATTACTACATCCGTTGTTTACCGACTAAACACCTTTATTAGTTTCTTGCACAGTCACTTGGCATGCAAAAAATAAAGCATCTGATGTTTCACATTCAATGTTTGTGACATTGGCTTTGTTTTTACTTAAAACATACTGTAATTTTCGACATTCAGACTTATAATGGCCATATTTTTTGCAATAGTGACCTTGAATTTTTTATTTATCTATCCACCTACGACCATGATCAGTTTGAGACTGCTCTAAATGTGTTTGAATTACCTATGATCTACCATCAGACTGAGACTGTCCTCTACCTCTTCCTCCGCTGCCACGAAAACCTCTGCCTCTACCTCTATCTATAGAAGCTTTAGATTTGAAAGCATGCTCTAAAGTACTGACATTTAATTAATTCTTGTTTCATGAGCCAACAAAGAACCAGTTAATTCTTCTGCAGATAATTTTGTTAATTCTCTCGACTCAAAAACAGTAACTATCATGTCAAATTTTTTAGGCAAACATCTAATAATTTATTCAACAATTCTTTGTTCTTCAAGTTCTTCACCATTCATCCGAACCTGATTAACAACACCCATAACTTTAGTCATGAACTGATCAGCTGTTTCTGATTCAGTCATTTTAAGTGTTTCAAATTGTGTCCTGAGAGTCTTATATATATATATATATATATATATATATATATATATATATATATATATATATATATATATATATATAGTGATTCAATTTCTTCACTTGAATTTCTTTCAACATTTTCACCATCTTCAATCATTGATTCAATATCTCTTTCACATTATCTTTCAAAATTTTGTATCTCATCATCAATGTTTTGAGGAATATCTCTCTCTCTTTACATTGCAATTCTTTTTTCAAAATTACGTTTCAAAATTTAGACTAGGAAAATTATAAATATTAAATTTATAATATTTACATTTACATATCTGCTTCAACTTCTAGTTGAGGTTTATTTTCCCTTTCAATATTTGAGCATTCTTCTCTCTTTTTTTTTGTGATATTCTCTCCCCTGCTCTCTACGTTCCTCAGGGTCTCTTGTTCGATCATATTTTCTCTTGCAATTCCTTTGATTTCCCATGATAATTGACTATGAAGCTCAAAAAAGTTTCCTTCAAAAATTTAGACAAAAAATCACTTAAAAATAGCATCATAAAATATTTAATGTAAAAAAAAAAAATACTCATTTTAAATTTTTTTCCCAAAAGATATACTTCAATCCAAAACACTTACTTTAAAAAATTTGAGAAAAAAATGTCTTCTAAAAATGAAATGAAGCTCAAAATATTTCCTTCCAAGTCTTGCAATATTTTTTTTTTTTTTTTTTTAAGTTAGACAAAAACATGTACTCTAAAAAATGTCACTTCAAAAAATACCTCCAAAAAATGTCCATTGAAAATTAAGCCCAACCTCTTAAAAAATGTCACTTTAAAAAATACCTTCAAAAAATTTCCTTTGAAAACTAAGTCCAAAAACCTTTTAAAAAATGTCTCTAAAAACAAAATACCTACAAACAGTTTCATTCGAAAATTAAGCCCAAAAAGCCTCTAAAAAATATCACTTTAAAAAATACCTCCAAAAAATGGCCTTTGAATATTAAGCCTAAAAAGAGTCCTTTTGGAAATTAAGCCCAAAAAAATTCCAAAAAATGTCTTTTGAAAATTAGGCCCAAAAACCTCTAAAAAAAAATACCTCCAAAGAAATGCCCTTTCAAAATTAAGCCCAAAAAATTCTAAAAACAAAATACCTCCAAAAAAATGTCCTTTGAAAATTAAGCCTAAAAAGCATCCAAAAAATGTCCTTTCAATATTAAGCTAAAAGGAGTCCTTTGAATTTAAGTCAATCCTTTGCAAAATCAACCCAAATGAAGAAATGTGCAAAATTATGCGAAAATAATGAATCTGTGTGCAACTATTTATACTGCCACGAAATTTTTTTTTTTGAGGGGCTTCATTGAATTTTCCAGTCGACGTAAAGTCAATTAAAAGTTCGACCAAATTTTTTTAAAACTTCGGCCAAACTTTTTTGTTGTTGGAATTGATAGGTTGTCGGGACAAAAAACAATTCGGCCAAGCTTTTTTAAAAGTTTGGTAGAACTAACACGTCTGCAATTACACAACAGCTCGACTCTCAAGACATTTATTCAACCTTGGACTAATTAAACTCCATGAAACTTTATGAATTAATAGTCGGAACCAAGACAAGCATTTTCAAAATTCAATCTACTTTCAGGAAATATAACTTTTATGGAATTTCATAAATATTTACTAATTTTAAGTAATTTTGTAATAAAATGGGTCCAAACAATTTCTGAAGGACAATATGATTCAGTAAAATAAATATTTTGTATCTTCCAAAATACACTGCAAACAAATTGAAAAAATTATGGTGCATTACATTGTTCTGTCATCTGTATTGGGTAGTTTATATATTTTTAGTTTATAGGTTTTATGTTGAGAAATTTTGTGCGAGCCGAAACATATTCAAAATATACAGTTTTTTCATATTTGATCAGTTCAAAAAATTCTAGTAATTACGATATGCATCAATTGGCTTTGTAAATATAACGAAACCAAAGAAGTCTCTGTCTAGATTGTTGTAAGACATTTTGTTTCTCAAAAACACAAATTTTTCAAAGAGCACACCGACACGTTTGACCATGACTTTTTATGAATCCTTTGATTGTTAAAGAACACACAAAAAGAAATGTTAAGTTGACATATCAAATGTGTATCAAAAAATTCGAAAAAATAGGTAATAGAAAGCTAATAAAATTTCTGACAACTTTTATTTTTATCAAAAGAAATGTTAAGTTGACATATCAAATGTGTATCAAAAAATTCGAAAAAATAGGTAATAGAAAGCTAATAAAATTTCTGACAACTTTTATTTTTATCACAAAATGAAATTCTAAATAGAAAATTTGTTTTGGCTTGTAGAAAGTTGAAGAACAAAAAGAAATGATATTTTTTTCTCAAAAAAGGGAAAAAAATGTAGCCCAAATTCACATTTTCACCTGAATAGTCATACATGGATGTGTTCTAGGAGCCTCTAGGGCTACTTCCTAAGAGGGAAGTAGAGCATGAAATCTAAATAATTCTAGAATCTCCATTTCAAAATTTTGTTCTATATACGGAGTTCATTATAGAATCAAGTGTGGTGTAGAACTAGTTGTAGTAGCTACAGGAACAAAGTGTCATTTAACACTTCGAAGACTACCTTCAAAGCTACAAAATGTTTGTATGAGTGGTTATTCATGATGTTTGGCCTAAAAAATGCACTATGTTTATGAGTTTAATGAATATATATTGCATCAGTTTATAGATTTATTTGTTATTGTATATTTGAACAATATATTAGTATATAATGCTACCTCAAAGGGGCACATCTCATATTTGACTTAGTTTCTGGAGAAATTAAAGAAGAACCAACTACTATGAAATCTCGATAAGTGTGAGTTTGTTCAACAATATTTTGTGTATAGTTATTATGCGATAGTTGGAGGAGAGTTGAATATAGATTTTGCCAAGATAAAGGCCTCATGAAGTGGGAAATTCTTACTATTTTTTCTCAGGTGAGGAGCTTAGTTGGGGTAGCACAATTCTTCAGGAAATTTATAACCTCATTTTCAATAACAACTCATTTTCAGCAACAACAACACCATTCCTTGCCATAATAGTGTGTGGTAAGATTTTTCTAGTGGATAAAGGGTTAGAAAAGGACCTTTGAGGAGTTAAAAAAAAATATTATTCAAGTACCAGTGCTTGCATTAAAAAAATTCCATCAACCCTTTGAAGTGGAGACATATGTGAGTGGGTATGTTATTGGTGTGGTCTGAATGTAGGGAGGAAGGGTTGTATGCTACCATTTTGAATTATTTCATGGGGTGGTTCTCAACTACTCTACCTACGATAGGGAGTTGTATGCGCTGGTGTAATTTGTGAGTAGATAGAAACACTATTTAATTGGGAAGGACACAATAATCTAGAAATGTCACCAACCAATACAATACCTATAGGCTTACAGTAATGTAGGAAAGACCAGGCATTACAAATGGATGGTGTTTTTGTAGTAGTTTCATTTTTTGATCAAGTACAAGGACATAAAAAACATTAAAGAACTTTTGAGGTCTAAAATTTGCCTCCTAAGAAAAATATAGAACCGAAATAAAATTTAGAAGAACCAATAAGATTCAATATGATGATGTCAACCATGGGGGATGATTCACCATTTTTGGGGTACAAAGGTAAAAAGATTAAAAAATAATAAAATAATAAAAATCTTTTTTCAACTTATGTTTTCAACTTATATCCCTAAGGTTTTACTTAAATTTCAAGTAGGAGTACTCGTTGGATGAACATTTTAAATATGCATCCAAGGAGTAGCCATTTTGCATGCTTTCAATAGACCTTTCTACATGAAAAATGAGAAATAAATGAAAAATTTTATCAATGACCTCATCTTGTCCTCGATGATGAACCACATTGGTTGGTTCGAAATGCACGACCAAATTTATGGCCAGATTGGATGTGATTTTTAACGAAAGATTTTTCTCACAAATTCTTATGGATCACATAAGCAAAATTCCTAATATCAAAATAAAATACGGACACTCGTGCTCAATTCTCCCCATCATAACAAAAATATATACCGTATGGGCCTACGATCATAACCCCCGTTGACCTCATGCGAGTCACAACCGCATTGTATATATATGGTGGGGCGGGGTCACAACTCCGCCGTCATATGCCAACCAACATCCTGCCACGTATAACAATGACATATGGAAAAGGATTGGGGTGGGCCACGTATCACTTGTATTAAAACGGTGTAGGCTTCATCAAATTGAATGCGGATTTTTAAAACTAAGTCTGCCTATTTACGAAGGGGTCGAGGTTTGACCACCCAACCTCCTTTAACCTAATTCGGATCTTAACCAAACTATCTAATAGACACTTTGTAAAATTCACCCACTTCATAATATTTAAACCTTCAATTCATTTGTGCACCTAGAGAAGACAAGAGTCAGCATGGAAAACGAGGCAGTGGAACCCTGAGCAGTGTGCAGGAGGGGGCAAAACCATGATCTGAGCCATTTTTCCAAAGGGGTCAGATTTTCACTTTGTCATATTAGGATAAGTTTTATATGGATTTTACACTACTCGATGCCATAAATCCAATGGTGCTTCGCATTTAATCATCGAGGTCTGCAATTTTCGGCCACGTTCAGATTGGGTAGGTATAAGGGTGTAATTCCTCATTTTGTACTTGTACTTTCATTTTTTCCATTTAATGAAAGCAGGGCCTCCCCACTATTTGAGCAGGGACCGGAGACGTAGTCCCTCCTGGACGAACTCCGATATCAACTCTGTGTCTTCATGCATGATGTTAATTTCTTCTCTCTTTTTCCGTTTATGCCTTTAAAGTTTCTTGTTTAAAGCTACAATTTTCACTTGTAATTATTTCATACATCTCAAGCAAAAGATTTTGGATCAGAACTGGAGGCAAAGGAGAGTTGACTGATGATTGTGATAACACCTTTATGAGGAAAGGCGATCATTCTAAAATAAGTAGAGACAATCGCAATAATAGCATAAACCCATGGCCTTTCGAGTAAAATTTTGTAGTCAAGGGGTCCATCAACGACCTCAACTTCAACAGTTATTGTTTTTCCCCCTAGTTCGACATGCATGTTATTGATGATACCACAAGGCTTATATGTACGACCGTCAAAAGCTTTCAACGTCATAGGCGATTGAGATAGGCACGACGAGCCAAGTGATTTCCAGTAGTTTAGAGACATAATGCAAGTAGATGCTCCCTCATCAATAAGAGTATGATGAATGAGGTGATTGAGAACATTTACTTGGGTGGAGAATGCCAATTCTACTGGTAATTCTGGCACATAGCTTGTATGATTAAAGACTACAAGATTGGAATCTGTCAGATTGATTCCACCAATTGCCGACAACAAAGCCTGCTTTTGGGAGGGACAATTTTGAAGTACCTCACGCATTGACATAGCTGAAGGGGATTGAGCCAAATCTTCAAATATTATAATTTTGATCAACTCGGGCTTGAGGATTGAATGTTGATTTATGGATGACTCCCTTCAGTGGCTTTATTGTTAACTCAGGAATAGCAGTTGGCGGAATAAATTCTGTGGACAGATTCATGGTCGAGGTAATAGGTTGATCAGTAGCCTAACTACCATAATATTTATTTCGTGTTGACACCAAAACATTAGTTTTTGGCTTTGTGACAGATAGCATAAGCACTTGGGAACTAGAAGTTGGATCCATAGAAACCATATTTGTGTATGGATTCGGAAATGGATATGTCAACACAGTAGACACATGCAAGGTCTTAAGAAATTTTGAGACTTCATCGCGGTGAGGAAAGTCTCGAACAAAGTGCTCCTCATTACATATTGATATTATGCAAGGGTAATGAGGTTTCTGATTTCTTCCAGTTTTTTGATCAAATGATCGTTCCTACGGGGTTGAATTTTTCCTTTTCTTCGCTTTCTCCTTTTTCTTACTTCTGGGTTTCTTGTCACTTTTTCCTTTGTCAAATGACATGACATGAATTTCGAAAGAAGGTGCAGGATCAAATGCAGTAGAGTGATGTGTTCTTACAGTACCAATCATATTTTCGTCGGCATGAGAGTCCTTATATGGAGGAGGGACAGTAAAATTAGATCACGGTGCATTGGGAATTTTTTCATAGAGCATGCCAGACTGAGTATAAATCAAATCTAAGTACTAGGAACGAGAAATGACCTTCTCTTCAGTGACGATGCCACCCTTAGCCACATTCTCAATGATAGATGGAAGAAAGGACTTAATGAACCACTCAGCAAGGAGCTGATCAAGAACAAATGTTTTCACCATTCTTTGACAACGATGACACTCATGAATATGATCAGAAATGTGAGTCGCACTAGTCTATTTAAAATTAGTCAAGATTTTCATTCCAGTTTCATATCGTATGGGTAACTGGAAGTGGGTCAGAAAGGTAGTAGCTAAGGCAGTGAAATTATCAAATGAAGCTCATGGTAACTCAATGTACCACTTCGCGGCCGGACCAGTGAGCGTACGCTGGAAAATACGCAGTCGAACAGAGTCATTGTTTAAGGATTTGGATGAACACCACAAATGATAAGTCATAACATGCATCGACGAGTCTTCTCCAGGGTTTCCATTGAACTTAGTAATATACGAGGGTAATTTATGTGGTATCACCGACCACCAAAGAGCATAGCTGATGGGGTCATTGGTAAGCCAATTTAAATTAGGTAATTCTAAATTTGCAACAAAGGGAAATTGTTGATTTAAGTCAGGTTCAGCATAGCCAGGATATGATGGAATTTCTTGGGCAGCATGCCTTTGAGCACTAGCATAAGGAGTTTGTTGCTGGTTACCCAGATAGGGGTTGTTTTGATAAGCAAACGCTTGAGGATTCTGTTTACCAAAACCTGGGTAAGCTAATTGTTGTTGAAATGAGGGTTGTGGCATTTGCACTTATGGCTGCCAAGGTGTCTGCCTGCCAATATTATAGCCCAAACAAGAATAGATTGGACCTAGTTGAAAATAGGTAAGACCCGGTTGTGCCTATGACATCCCATAATAGGGTAATCCAACTTGTGAATAAATAATTCCAAATACAGGTGGTTGTTGTAAACCAGCCGAAGGAGTTGGAGTCCAAGGACCCAATACTTGAGGGTATTGGGTTGAAGGACTTGCCTGAGACGGTTGAGGTACAAAAATCTGAGCCTGTAACAGGGGTAATTATGTATTAACAATTGGAGTAGATGTGGGTGCGACAGGTTGAACCGGTTGATATGAATGCACAACCATTTGTGGTTGAATGGGCAGAATAGGTTTCCACTGACAAACAGTCATTCCAACATTAGGATGACCATATAACAACATAGTGCTGTCAAAATGGGTGACCATAGGTTGCCCCCCAACATGAGGAGTGTAATAAGATGGAATATATTTTTCTCCAAATGTTGGGCGTCCAGTTGATATTGTACTGGATGGAATATACCCAGATGGACCAGCTTGATATTGCACAGAAGATGTATATAAAGGATCAATTCGTTGAGTACTCATTAAAGATGTACCAGATATTATACCAGATGATGACATGGGTGAATTCCATGGGTTTGATGATGCACCAGAGAAGGTTCCAGATAAATATTCGTAACCAGGTGGACAGAAGGACCACCATATAGATGTAACTCTGGTGATGTGGTGAACATCCACGGGGTAGAAACAATAGATGTTGTCACAACTATAACAGATGGTACAGCTGGAGATGTTGACTCAGCCATAGTCATACGACCCAATGTATGCCCTATAGCGTATACGAGAACTCGAATTGAAATAGGATCAAAGAGAGCAGTGTAAGGTGATCGAGGAAAAGACTCGTAAAGATAAATCTCCTCCCCAAAATGAGTTGGAGTTGAAGGTGTTTAGTCTTGTGGTATTTCTAAAATTGAAATCAAACTAGGTGGAAGAATTTCACCGTTAGGCCCGAGATATATTTTAGGTAGTTGACTGTGCGATATGGGAGACTCAATGGCTACGATCTGCTGTGGAGCAACCGATACAGGAAAAACTTCTAGTTGTTCGACTTTGGGATCTAGATGTTCTGGTAAAAGAATGATAGGATCCGGATCAACTTGCAGTTGAACAATGTTGGGTTCAGGAGGTATGGTCTCATTGATTGGATGGACTGTGACCACAGGTAGCTATAAGGACTCTGTCTCGACAACAATGGATGAACTAGGATTTGTAGAAACAACTCGAGACGACTCAGGTATATGTGATGATGATGTTGCACCAGAGGTACTGATAGTACTAGTTTCGGTAGAACGATGTTGCCTTCTCTGAAGAGAAATGGATTCTGATGGTAAAGGTGGTTTAAGTGATATTCTACGCGAATGAAGGGGAAAGAGATGTTCTCCTTCCACGATGACTGATTGAATTTATGAGAAAAACAAATAAACAAAATAAAAGGGTAATTCTAGGAAAAAGGTTTACCAAGTAATTGTGAACTGCAGAATACCTCCTGGAAAACCAAGAAGTATGGGCAAGCAATCTCCCCCAATGTTGTGTTCGGTGTATCACAAGTTACAAGGCGGTTGACTCTGTTACCTATGGATGGATAGCAACCTAAATTTTTCCTCCCATATATACCTGAAGGTACGTGGAGGCCCAAGTCTGTATTAGCGCTGTCTAATGCAAAAACGCACAGCGAAAGCACCCCCTTATACTTTTCGTACTAGAACACCGCCCTATATACCCGAAGGTACATGGACGAGCTCTGATATACTTACGTACGTGGAGTGAGGTATCACACTCAGAATGTATCGCAGACAAGTTAGCAACAACTGCTATGTTTAACGATGTCAGAACACGTCTCTAGCCTAAACCTTCTAAATGTTATCGTTAATGTTACAATGCTTTCTTAGGTTGATTTATGTTAATTTTATGTTGATCTTGTTTAAAAGTTTGTCTTTGAGGTTCACCGCGTGATGTAATAGAAATTCCTAAAAATGAAAACTAAATGATAAGCAAAATTTTCAATTTAGATTTTTCAATGAAAATCCTAGCTACTAAGGGAAAGAGCAATCAGTTTTTGAGCAAACAACAAAGAGCACAAACTAAATTTAGTTTTCATAACTTGTTCCTATGCAACACACACAATTCACTATATGCACATGCATGTTTTTCTTTTCAGTTACCTTTAATGTTAATGAAAGAAAGGAAACTAGATGCACAAATCAATCAAACAAATTTTTTCTTATGAGAAATGAGGAATGAAACAACAATTTATCTTAGGAAAAATGAAGAATGGAACTACAATTCTTCCTATAAGAAACGAGGAATGAAACAAAAATTTTCTTTTTGAAAACATAATTGATCTAATGCGAAAATTAACTACTTTGAATTTGATTTTACAATGATAAAGAAAAACATTAATGAAACATTGAATAAATTACTTTTCAAAGGAGGAAGAACGGGAAAGTTTACTGGTCTCTAAGAGCTATCAGAAATTTGAGAATGCAGCAAACAAGTGGTTGAAACTGAAAGAAATGACAAATTTTGATGGAATTTGGTTGGTTGAGGGGGAAACACAGTCTCTAAGGGGGGACAGTGCATTACATATCACCCCTGAATGGGAGACAATGATCCAGGTGGATATCGGTGGCCGCCCACCTATTCCATTTGGACCCGCAACATTAATTCTTTCAGTTTTTCAGATTCAGCACAACTTACTATTTTTAGCAAGTTTTCGAGTCATGTATTCCCGGAGCCGTTTTGGGGACTTAATGACCCAGATGGATATTGGTGCCCACCAACCGAGTCCATTTGAACCCCCACCATCAGTTAGTTCAATTTGTAAGTTTCAGCACAACTTACTATTTATAGCAGTTTTTCGGGTCTTGAACTTCTAGAGCTATTTTGAGGCCCTAAACGACGCTTTTTGGGAAAAAAGGGAGCCACATGGGTCAGAGACCTATTTTTCCCACTCAAAAGATGTAATCCTTAGATATATCTTTCTAATGATCTATTGAGCGCGTTAAACAGAGATCAGATGCCAAAGTTATGTCCCCGGGAAGTTGAAACACCAACTTACCTAAACGGGGCCCACAGTTTTGGCGCTTCATCTCCAAGGATTAGGTTTTTGGATGTTTCGGGTTTTACATTGTTTCTCAACAATAAATAGGCTTTCGAACCTCATTGTAACACAGTTCAGGGGGCTGGGATCCGACACATCTCTTCTCAGAGATAAGCGCTACCAGTGCCCTAGCTCGCTTGTTCCCATCATTTCAGTTTTGTAACACATTTCAGGGGCTGGTAGCCGTCACATCTCTTCTCAGGGATATGCTTGCCAGTACCCTAGCTCATCTATTTCCATTATGTTTGTAATAGGCCTTCCAGCCTCAATGTAACACAATTCAGAGGCTTGCGTACACCACATCTCTTCTCAGAGATACGCTACCAGCGCCCTAGCTTGCTTCCATTATGTTTGTAAGCTTATTTCAATCATTTGATTATAATAAGATGAAGCATTATTTCTACTGCATCTCTGTATATATGGCTACATGTGTATTTTGCTACGTTCCTGCATAAAATCTAGATCAGTGGTATCAAAGCGATCTGCTCTTTCTCTGTTTTTCTTTTCATGTCCCCAACACGGCCAGGGTATAAGGAGTTCAACCTCACAACCTCGACGACCCCCCCATGGCGGAAGGAAAGAAAGACGAGGGAGCAGGAGATCATATCAAAATCTTGCTCAAGGAGGCCCTCAAGAAACAGAGGAAGGCAATGATGGATAAATTTTCCCATATCCTTCAACGGCTGCACACCGGCAGCACATCTACATCCAGCACGTCCGCCAACAGGTCTGCGACATCATGGACAAATCCAACACCAAGTTCAACAGAATTTCCCCCCCCCCCCCATGGAGGAACTTAACGCAATGGAGACCATTGCTTCCTAAGGAGGGAGGAATGATCCAAGTGGATATCGGTGACCACCCACCTATTCCATTTGGACCCGCAACATCAATTCTTTCAGTTTTTCAGCTTCAACACAACTTACTATTTTTAGTAGGTTTTTGGGTCCTGCACTCCCAGAGCCGTTTTGGGGACTTAATGATCCAGGTGGATATTGGTGGCCACCCACCGAGTCCATTTGAACCCCCACCATCAGTTATTTCAGTTTTTAAGTTTCAGCACAACTTACTATTTATAACAAATTTTCGGGTCCTGAACTTCCAGAGTTGTTTTGAGGCCCTAAACGACGCTTTTTGGGAAAATGGGGAGCAACATGGGTCATAAACCAATTTTTCTCACTCAAAAGATGTAGTCCTCGGACATATATTTCTAATGAGCTATTGAGCACGTCAAACGAAGATCAGATGCCAAAGTTACATCCCTGAGAAGTTGAAACACCAACTTACGCAAACGAGGCCCACAGTTTTGGCGCTTCATCTCCTAGGGTTAGGTTTTTGGACATTTCGGGTTTTACATTGTTTGTCAACAATAAATAGGATTTTGAGCCTGATTGTAACACAGTTCAGGGGGCTAGGATCCTACACATCTCTTCTCAGAAATAAGCGCTACCAGTGCCCTAGCTCATTTCTCATCATTTCGGCTTTTGTAAATACGCTTAAGGGGCTTCGGTAGATGTCACATCTCTTCTTAGGGATACTTCATAGTACCGTAGCTCATATATTTCCTTTATGTCCGTAATAGGCCTTCCAAATTTCAATGTAACATAGTTCGTAGGCCGCGTACGCCACATCTCTTCTCGTACACGCTACCAACGCCTAGTCATTTCCATTATGTTTGTAAGCTTATTTCAGTAATTTGTTTTATTAATAAAATGAAGCATTATTTCTATTGAATCTTGTATCTATGGCTATATGTGTATTATTTTGTGTTCGCATAAATCCATATCGACAAGACACTACAATGCATCACAGGTTCCCGACCAACAGTGCGTTGGGCGCAGCTAAGTTTATGAAACAAGCAACTAAACACACTTATAATGCAATTTGTTCATTCAAATGACTGATAACAGAAAGTAGATGCTAATGATGAGGATAAATAGCGGCAAAAACACCAGGAATGATAAGATACTCCCCAGCGGAGTCGCCAATTTGTTATACGAAATTTTAGTCTACAGATAAATCGAATTCCCTGAGTGTGGTGTTTATCACTCAGAACAACAGGTGAAATATAACTATTATTTTCTCTAAAACAAGCAGATATATAGAAATGAGAAAGAGCCTACTTGTGATTCTTTCGCTCTCCTTCTACTCATGTTGTTGTTTCTGTCACTCTCAATCCAACTCAAGTTGCTAGATCGATTCCTGCAAACACAAACAGAGAACAAAAAACAACATAAAATATACAAATATCTACTTATCTTACTCAAATAAAACCGATTAGATCTGAAATACATACATCATTCAAGAATACATTGCAAAAGAAATAGACATATGTATGGGAAATGAACAGCAATCTTTATCAAAGAGTAGGAGGATAAGATTACAGCCAATGGATCGATTTATCGTCAACCTGCTCCAACTTCATTCCAGCCTCATCACATCCAGCATCATCTAAGCAACATATTAGTACTTTCACTCTCTTATCAAATGAGAATCCAACAACATAACTTTGCACAAAATTCTTCCTTCCTAGCACTAGGATGAGTGCTCAATTTATAGGGAAAATGATGGTATTTTCTCAATGACTGACTTTCTAATAATATGCAAGACATGTTTCCAAGTTCAGAGGTGTTAGATGGACACTTCGATTCGAATTCTGACACCTATGGACTCTTCTAGAAGGAATTGGCCATGTGGAGATTACCATAACAGAGAATTCCGCTCCCAGGTGACCAATGCACTCTTGAATTTCGGGAAGTGCACTGCACCCTTGCATGGAGGAATTGGCACTGCAATGCAGTTAATCCCTTGCAGAGGAGTGTTGGTTAGTCAGTGGGTCATATAATATATACTTCAAACCTTGGAAATCTCACAATAGAAGCCATGAATGAAATGTTCTTCACTTAGGGCATATAGCAACTAATATTAAGGGGATGATAGACCCTATACATTGGTCCTAGGGATGATGTCCAGTTTAACCAAGTCTTGGGGGATGATGCCCAAATTTACCTATAACATCCTTGATAAATCATCAATAAAGATATCATAGTACTTATGTATGGAAGCGGAGGATGTCGATAAGGGTCCACAAACATCATATTGGAATCTTTCTAAGACTGCATGTGCTTTGTTGTCTTGATCTTGGAATTTGGATTTCACATACTTCTCCAAGGTACAAATTTTGTAGACATTTTGCTGCTCAAGTGATCCTTTAGGGAGGCCAATGGTTATTTGTTGCATAATATTTAATGCGCCTTGATGCAAATGGCCCAACATCATGTGCCAAAGTTCACCCACATCGGGACTATGCACTTTCTCTACCTTGCCGCTTAATGCAACACAATATTCCACATCAAGTTTATACAGGTTCTTCACACGAACCCCGATCTGCTTCACCTATCCAATGGATATGTGTCTTAGAAAGGCTTTACCTTTATTGAAGATCACATCATAGCCATGGTCTTCCAAAACTGCTATAGAGATGAGGTTCTTCTTTAGGCCTTGAACAAACATGACATCTTTGAGGCGAAGAGGGGATCCTGACTCCCTCTTAAAGGTTATTGTACCAATCCTGATAGCATTGTACCTTCCGTTGTCCCCAATATCAATATGCATCTGGGGATATTTCTCCTCCGAGTCTCTGAAAAACTCTCTACACCATGTCATTTGGAATGAGGAATCGGAGTCTAAGTACCACACACTCCCCATCATAGTGTTGGGCATGCATGTGATAAGGGTGAAGTCTAGCTCAAACTCTTAAGCCAGATATTCACCTGCTGCTCCTCCTGAGTTCTTCTTGCTAGAATTTTTGTGTGGACACTTTGTAGCATAGTTCCTGAATTCATGATAATTGAATCATTTTATTTTGGACAAGTCCTTATTCTTTCCCCCTTGGCTAGATTTTGGTTTGGTTTGAGACTTCTTCTCTTTTCCCTTTTTTTCCTTTCCAACCAATGAAAATTTTTCTTCATCCTCTCCCTCAGATGAACTTCAATATCTCGTGTTTCGCCTGATTTATTCTTGTACCAAATCCAACCATAAGCATTCCCAATTCGATAATTTTTCCCTCCCGTTCACTGAGTCTTAGTAGCTATGCCATCTTTTTAGAAGGCCTAGAAAAGCTAGGCTCACAAGGTCATTTTCTGCAACATTCACGCTAACCCCTCCAAGCTCATCCTGAAATTGTGTAAACTTGGTGAGATATTGTGGAATAGTATCATTCTTTTGCATCTTTATGTTTCAAAGTTTGTCTTTGAGGGCTAGTTTTCTATGGCACTGTTATTTTCAAATAGCTCATTGCCTTCCACATGTTAGGTCTCTGTAATTTATTAGCAAGATTGGGGGAGTCCAATCACAGAGTTAACATCATTTCAACCAAACTTTGGGATTCTAGGATCTAGCCCTCCTGAATCCGGAGAGGGATCTCTCCAATATGTGCAAAGATGGATATTGTCTTTGAAAAGCTTAAGGTAATGATATTAGGCTAGTTATGAAGGCCAAGGGTTTTGTTTTGTTTTTGATGGTTGAGCATGAAATGTTACTTGAGGCATGTTAGGTCTCTGTAATTTATTAGCAAGATTGGGGGAGTCCAATCACAGAGTTAACATCATTTCAACCAACTTTGGGATTCTAGGATCTAGCCCTCCTGAATCCGGAGAGGGATCTCTCCAATATGTGCAAAGATGGATATTGTCTTTGAAAAGCTTAAGGTAATGATATTAGGCTAGTTATGAAGGCCAAGGGTTTGTTTTGTTTTGGATGGTTGAGCATGAAATGTTACTTGAGGGGAAAGTCCTAAGTGCAAAGTTTCAAAAGTGAGAAGTTGCAAGCAAATAGAATAGTTTTGGCAGATAGATAGATATAACGCTGGTTTTTAGTCCATTGGGCTATGGAGTCATATCCGGGCTTTAATTGAACAACAACATCAAGTGTGATCCAAGGGGCTAGTCATCTATGTCTAAGGATCTCTTTAAATTTTGATTTATGGAATGGAGTGATACATCAAGAAGGGGAATTAAACAGATGCAGAACGAAGAGCAGCCTAGGATCCGATAAGTACTTTTAAACCCGTCATCCTTTGACAAACATTTTAAGAAGGACACGAAAGCAGACTAGGATCTGGTAAGTACTTTTAAACCAACCAGCCTTTGACACACTTCCAATAGAAAATATACAAAACAAGGGGAAACACAACGATAACACAAAATGGTCTAAGATCTAGCAAGTGCTTCTAAACTAGCCAGCTTTTAACACATTCCAAGGGAAACAATCTGTTAGTTATGCAGACAAGTCTGGGACCAGGGCTAACCATATCTTCCTTCAGTTCATCATCACATAACATATACTGAAAGTAACGTTCAGAAATAATATTCAGCTAGGACGATAAAATGAGGGAACGCCAGCATTCTCATGCCTAAACTGAATTCAGTCATTCCTGAATAACACAGATTGGAAGAAAACATTCAAATAAAGATTTCTCAACCTGAGAAGGTTACTGATATAGAGCAGGTCCTAACCCTGTTTAAACTGTTCTTTACAGTGGAGAATGAAACAACATGAAAACAGAAATAAAACAACAAGTTACAAATGAGAATAACATGACCGTCAATATAGATCAGGATCCCATGAAACAACTTTTATATTGATGTCAAACCAACTACAAACTTCAAGTCCAATGTTTCAGTTCAGCAATCATCTTCACTATTCAACCTAACTACTCTAGCACAAACAGAGCTTCAAGGGCCAGTGAATACTATGTACAAAAAGAAGTCTCAAGCTCAAGTGTATTTCAAAGTTCTGCAACCAACAACTCCTCATCTTATGTAGAAGTACTTATAGGAAGATGCGGAGGTGAGATTTTAACAAAATATCTCAAGGACAATTAATGCAGAGTGAAGACTTCTCGGCCCTTTGAGAGGCTCGAGGGAAAAATTTACAGGTGGATCACTACATTAACTGTTTCACCATAAATATCAAAGCTCGGGGGAAGCTTTGTTTGACTTTGAGGCTCTGTGTCTGTTTTGGAATAACTCTGCAGATATTTATTCATGGGTTTCCTTGCAGAAATAACCTCTTGGCAATGCTGGAGGCAGATATTTCTTCGAGCAATAACTTCAGCCTCTGTTCTGAATGGTTCGAGGCAACAGGTGGCTCGGTGGTAGTTGAGGAATCAATTTTCCTCAGATGTGGCGGTGGAGGCTTTTTGTCTGATAAAACACTTTAGGTTTTTCCTTTAAAATGTGTTTTAGATTGGGGATTAGGCCTTTTATAACTATCTTAGCCGTAATCCCCATAAAAACTGTCTTCAATCTTCATCTGATGTGCTTTATTCTCAAAACTGATACTCTTTAACTGTGTTTGATTTAAAACAGTGTCTTGTCGATGTGTAGACCCGCACTGGGCTTTACGGCATCAATACTCATAGAGTACTGACAAGACATGGAATAGAACCCCGTGAATGGCCTCCTTAAGATAACCCGAAGGCACAGGAAACTTCTTTCCCATCCCTTGGTTTTCCTTCATTCTATAATGGAAAACCATTAAAACGCCTGTAAAACACAACAACAGTTAAGAAATCCTGCGGAAATAGGTTTAAACTGCTTCGGATGGCGGGGGAGGAGCGTAGCCGTCGGATGAGGGCAACCAACGGTGGAGATCTGCATAGAAAGGCAAAAAGGATAGCGGGAGAAGAATAAAGAGGAGCAGTTTTGGACCGTCCGATCTGGACACGTGGACGGTCCAGATCTAATCGGAGGGTCTCAATCGGGGGTGGCACAAAAGGGGATGCGATTGAACTTCCAGTGCGATTAAGTGCTGGCCGTTGATCTGCAGATCAGATCGACGGCGGAAAACGAATCGGCGGGTTTTGAAATGGGGGTAGGACTTGCGATCGGAGGGAATAAGGGCCGTTGGATATGCGGGAAATGGACGGCCCAGATTTAATCGGAGGATCGCAATCGGGGAGGCTACAAACAACATGCGATTGAAACTTTGCGATTGAGCCCTTTGCGATTGAGCGCTGGCCGTTGATCTGAGGACCAGATCGACAGCGGGGAATGAATCGGAGGTAATCGCAAGGGGGTGAAACATTGCGATGCGATTTTGCGCGGACCGTTGGATCAAGGATTAGATCACCGGTCAAGAATAAATCGGAGGGAGAGCAGGATCGGAAGATCGGAGGTATGGACTGCGATTGATCGGAGGGCACATTTGAAGCATTGCGATTGCGATCGGGCGGGGGGCTGCGATTAGCGCTCCACCATCAGATCTCCGCGGAAGATCAATGGTGTGGAACACATCGCCAGACTTATTGTTATAAATAAATCGCATCGGAGTTTTGACTATTTACAAAGGATTTGTGCACCCGCCCGACTTCCGATTGCGATTAGCGCTTGGTCCCAGCGCCGGGGCATGTGCGGGGAAGTGGTTTGAAAGGGGCTAGCGGGAGGGGGCTTATGCCTATATTAAGGTCGGAAAGTGGGTTTTGGCCTTTTTAAATGGAATTTGAAGGCCGAGGAAAGGAACGATAGAGGGGTAAGGGAGGAAAATGGCCAACAGAGGTTAGGGGAAAGATTTTAAAGGGGATTCTGGGGGTTCGGCACAGCTCAACCAGAAGTTTTAAACCATGTCAGGAGGATTTTCATGAATGGAGGGAGAAACTTATGAAAAGTAGGGAAATAATATGGAGAAAAGGGGGAGCAAATGAAGGTTAGTTATGAGTGGGAGAAAGGGGAAAAATGATGGTTTCTTCAGCAGTTTCTTACAGGAAATCAGCAGAATTAATAGGAAAAGTAATGAAGGATTTTGGACATGAGGCATGAGGCCTACAAGGAGTCTTCAAGAGCCAACAAATTTTAGTAATGAAAAATTGTTCCTTGAAGGCTCAAAACAGATTTAGCCACCTTTTGGTATAACAAAATATTATAGGTGGCTAACACCACATTACGAAAGGAGTTTTTTTCTCATGGATATTTGGGACAATGTGGTCTCTCAATCCCTCTAAGATTATTCTCCTCGCCTTGGCTACATATTTCTTCCATTGGTCTAGGTTATGGGCATTAGTTGATCCTCGGTTTAACAATTTTTGTCTTGACATATTCTAGTAATATGTTGTCATCAAGCATCGCTCCATGTGATCCTTCCATGCAATGAAATTCGAGTTTCCATCCAAGGCATACTCTAATCTCAATTATTTGATGGTCATTCTCCGAACTTTGAAGAAATCCCGCTATGTCTGAAGCTACAAATTCGAACCTCCCGAGGAACAACTTCAAATTATTGTTCTAAAGTGAATCCTACTCCGATACCGTGCGTAAATAAGGTGATAGAATTACAACTTCTCAATAAATTTAATCTAAATCAAGAGAGACAATTATACTTACTCATGCTCTGCGAAAATTAATTCACAATTTAGAACAAAATCCACAAACATGCATCAATCACATACACAAGTACATATATTTATCTAGGGGAACCCAACTGTCAAAACCCCTTAAGCATGCTTGCATTAATCAGATGAATAGAGAATGTATTACAATTTCTAGATCGCTTCCGAGCTATCTCTTTGCTCAATGAGAAGCTTTGACCTAGACTTAGTCAATTTCTCGCTTCTACTTAAGCCCCTATTTCCTTGTGCAAATCATAAGGAATTAGGCCCCTATTTTTTATGATTTCTCCTCTAATTGATTGTGCAATTCCCAATGTTGATTGTTTGACTCGCATGCAATGCCTACACACTCAAGACTAGTCTACATGTACTGATGTTACATCGGGCTTGGAATCTCCACCATAGTTGGGGAACTCAAATTCTTTGCATGCACTAGCTAATTTTGGTTGATTTATTAGTTAACCTAATTATCACTACGTTAGAATGTTTTCCCACCGCACAAACCTGACCTCCAACTAGTTCTATGAACAATTAGAACTAGTTTAATCGGATACAACTAGAATAATCGAATCGTATTACTACAAAGTAGCAATCACACATGCATAACTAAACTAAAACCCCTCTAACTCGAATTTACTAAGCTAACCGAGTGACAAGAGCCATGTCACCTCGCTTAACTAACTCCAGCTTTTTCCGCCGATGTGGAAATTCGAATTTTCCCAATTTGACCAAGGAAAAATCAAATTGAGACATTCTTGTTACACTTCTCAAAATATCTATTATAAACTAGTATGGGAAATGGGTTACTAAGGAGCTTATGCTAGAATTATAGAATATTTTATCTTAATGTTATACCAAAATATTTTCTAAAGTGATCCATCTTGCAAGTCTCGAAAAGAAAAAGAGCATCATTTCCTAAAGTTGTTGATCAATTTACTCCAGTGGATGGGAACTTCATAAGGGTATGTAGTTCATATAGAAGCTCCCACCAACTTTCATTAATTGTGACCGATAAATTGGTAATGCATGAGGTTGCATACCAACTTTATATATGGCTATCCAATTCATTACAAATGGAAAAGAAGTATCCTTGGCCAACTTTCCCATAATGCATAAGAGCATATAGTATAAATAATCTCAAGGAAGTAGAATTTGAGACCCAAGAATTAGAGTGCCTCAATTTTGGTAATTTTTGTTATCATAGATATGATTCCGGAGGTTATGCCACCTCAAAGCACTATTCAAGGATAAGATATAGTAGGATGTATGCTCCAGTGACTTGGCTATAAGAAGAAAAAGATAAAGAATTTCTTCAATGTTACTAAAGCACTTGAAGCTACTAAAGGGATAAGGCCTTCCAAGGTTATGAATAACCTAGAAGATTGAAAAGGAAGACTCCCAATAAAGCATGGATACAAAAGAAAATGGATGATCTTAAAAGGAAACAAGAACAAGAGGCCAAAAGAGGAAATAAAAAGAAA
The DNA here is from genome assembly GCA_034641835.2 of Pinus albicaulis. Taxonomy (NCBI): domain Eukaryota; kingdom Viridiplantae; phylum Streptophyta; class Pinopsida; order Pinales; family Pinaceae; genus Pinus; species Pinus albicaulis. The sequence goes on from JAXQQM020073660.1 coordinate 95,900, forward strand.
CTCAAACGAGATAAAGAAGCAAAGAAGATAGAAGAAGAAGAGGCTCGAAAGAGGAAACAAGAGGAAGAAATGAATAAGCAGGAAGAATAAGAGAGGAAAAAAGAAGGAAGCATCAAGGAAAAATAAGGAAGAATCAAAGAATAAAAAGGAAGAAGAAACTAGAAAGAAAAAAAGAAGAGGAGATGAAAAGGAAAGAACATGAAGAATAATAAATAAAGAATAAAGAAGAGGCACTAGTCAAACAAATAGAAGAAGAATTGATTGCGAAATAATTGGCCAATAAAGTAATATAAGAATCCAATTTGAAAGATTTAGCAACCGAAACAATAGTGCCTACATTAAATATTTGGCCTCCCACACCCATTACTAGAGGGAACTTTCTAACCAATGAAATGGATATTATATTTCAAGAAGAAAATAGGATACTAGATATCTCAAACTTCACATTTGATTAGTTTAAGTTCAAGATTAGTAAAGAAAGTCTGGTGAAAGTATTACCCCTATTGACCCGCAGAAGTTGATATTAGTCACCCCGGAAAGGAAAATTTTTTGTAGACACTAGGACAAACCCTTTAGTGATAGCTTAGAACCATAAATTCAATCATGCATCTCATCACATGAATGCACTTTATTTTCTTGATTTCAATAGTAATTTTGTAAATAAAATATTTTGAAATTATAAAAAATGAAAAATCAAATAGAAGTGAAAGGTCACGAGGTTAGTAGAAGAGTCATAGGGAAAGGTGACGAGTCACCATAATTTTTTGTATAAATATACCTCGTAGTAAGGAAGAGCGGACTTTTAGTTTTGGGTTTCATTCCGAGCACCTTTTTAGAAATCTCATAACTCCTTTGAGAAAGCAAGTGATAGCTTCACATCTCCACTATTGTATTTCGCGAATACTTCCTATAATGGTGCACTAAGCATTTATACATTATATTCAAAAAGCTAAACCAAGGCAACAATTTCATGCATGTCTTGTTGAACATTATGGGACTCATCTCTTGTTAATTATATGGTGTGTTTTCTTTTATAGGTGTTAAGGTTAATGAACTATTTCGTTGCTTCTAACATTTATCTTATCTAAAGTAGTATGCTATTTATTTTTTTAATCACCACTATTGGTTGTATACTAATTTTAAATTCATACAAAAATTATTCTTTATTTGGGCATCTTCAATGAAGTATGCTAACATTCTTCTTTTTAAAGGTCGATGTCATTTACTTTGACTAGTGGTAGTGTTTTGTGCATATTATGTGTAAAGAATTTCACAAAACTATATAGCTTGTGTTTATCAAAAGTCATATTAGTTTTCTCACGTGTTTCTCATTTTGTCCAAAGAAAATCTTAAAACAAACATCATGGAAATTGGGCCTACATGCGGATGGGACTCTCGTTCAAAATGATGTAGGGTTTAATTAGGACTTTGCACTAGGGAGATACCCTTACCATTGGCGTAACATTTTGCCTTGTCAACATATTTCTTATTGTAAATTGTAGTTGAATCATTTGACTTAGTTTTCTATAATTTTATCTTCATTATGAGTCATTTTCAAGACATTCCCCCTTTGTTCCTTGTCCTTTCACTAATATTGATATTTATATAGGAAAATTTTCTCCATTTTTGTGCAATGTTGATGATATCTCTTCCAAGGCCGATGAACCAACGTAATGCAACATTTTTTAGTGTGGCAAAAAACAAGTTTTATTTTCTAGGAACTCGATACATGTCATAAATCCTACATATGACATCAAACTCAAAGATAAAGGTGTATGGATATTCCTTAGATAAGCCATGAAAGTTAGGAAATACTGAATGTGAAATGTTCTTCATTTTAGTTTCCTCGTCTAACTCTTAAATTTGGAATCTAAAGGCATATGTTTCTTCCTTAATAGATATATTTCATGCACCATATTTTCATGAAAATGCCCTTTTCCAATGAAGGTGCCCCTAAGAGAGTTAGGAAAGAACAATTCTCTAGAATAGAGTTACTATATTGGCTCACCTTTCAAGAATAAGACCTTTTTCTGAGGTAGTGTATTAGGTTGTGATCCAAGTGGATATCGGTGGCCACCCATCTATTCTACCGGCTCAAAGCATAGTTCTCAAGCTTGGCGTTGTTTTTACAATTTTTTAGGTCCTAAACTTTCGAGTCATTTTGAGGCCCAAAGTGACATTCTTTTGATGTGGAATAAGCCTAGGAAATAGTTGTAGGATATGTCCTAGACCTAGTCAAAAAGTGTACTTCTTGGCTAGACCTTTCCAACGAGCTACCGAGTGCACCAAATATATATTGTATGCAAAATTTAGGGGCTAGGGAAGTTGAAGTACCGAGCTAACTCCAATGAGGCCACAAACCCTTTAGCATTTCATCTCCTATGGTTAGGTTTTTTGGATGTTTATGGTTTCCTCATTGTTTCTTTATGTTAAAGAGGGCCTTTTTTCCTCATTGTAATGTGCTTTGGTGAATGTTTGTAGCCAACACATCTCTTCTCGCAGACAAGATACAACCATTCAATCAATTTTATCTCCTTCCACATTTTTACAATTTCAACACATTCCAGCTTATTAATAGAAGTAAATGTTATCAACCTAATTTCCTCCTATGAGTCCGTACACATGAGCACTTATGTTGTTGACCTCTTTCTTGATGCCTAGCCCTTGTTTTAGTGACCTTTATGCATCTTCACTTGGGACCTAGTGATAAACGAGAGAAATGACATTATATCTTCATTAAGATCCATTGTTATCCTAGCGAAGATCATCCACTTTTGACTATTATGTCCTGGCGAAGATGGGTGACCTTTTAGAGTCTTATTTTCCCTATGAGATCATATTAGAGGATCATTTCTACTATAAGCTTCCTAAATTTTCGTTATCTCAAGCATCCGGATTCATCCTCTAGGAGAGGTATCTAAGCCTATTTATACTAGTGATTCTAAAGGTTCAGAGCTAAGGGTTAGTTTTGGAGACACTAAGAGAACTATAGTTCCTTAGATCCGAGATCTTAAGCTTAGGTGATTAGAGATCCTTTGTTTCACGTAGAGGAGGAGGCTATGATCCAAGCTTGAGGAGAGGGCTCTATTTTCTCGGGAGATATATACTTTTGTATTGTCATTTATGATTAACATATTATTGTTCCCTTGACGTTATACTCGTGATATAATCATTTTTTTTGCTTATACATGTTTTTTTTAGGCCGACAAGCCCTCTACAGAAGGATATTGTTTTCTTGGTTGGTGGTGTAAGTGTGTAGGGTCTTGGTTTTTTGTGGTTGGAAGTGAGATCTTCAACTAGGAGTGGGTCTTTTTTTGCGTCAAGACTAAAAGACTTCATCGATATGCAAGGGTTCCTAGTATTGGCCTTCAAACTATTCCTTATCGTATCATGTATGAGTGTGAAAAATAATTTGTGTAAGAGTGAACTAGTTTTTTATTCCTCTTTAACATTAAAAATGCCATTTTGGGTAGATCCTTAGTTGAACCATTGGGTTAAAATTAGCCTACTAGCTGAAGAGAAACTCTCCCATAATAGTCAAGTTTTATTATATGTCTATTTTTTTGTTATAAATTCATATTCGATTTAATCTCGTTCATAAATCCAAATCAGGGTTGGCACAATCTCGAGCTTGAATATAATATTTGGGCTTCATTTTGGAAAAATAGCTAGTTGTAGGAGTCAAGAAGTGAATATGAGTGTACCCTTTCTTATGATGTGATTGTCCTACACTATTAGTCTTGTGGGGATTTTTAGTGGAGTTAAAAAATCTATCTCACTAACCTATGATCCTATGCATGGTAAGTTAAAAGACATACTTTATAAACCAAATTATCTTGGAAAACTTGAATAAAACATACAACACCAAACTTCTTATGTAAACACACTAATTAAATGAAATCATGCAAAAAACAACTATGTATTATTGAAAGTTCCTAAAAAAATGGCACAAAAAATGACGAGCCTTTAAATTACCCCCCCAATTACTTGGTAGATAATGAGAATTTGCACATTTAATTGTCAATCTGGTGTTTTTATGGAACTTACAAACTATCGTGCATTGTAAATTCTAATACAATCTATTATGTGACAATGAACTTGTAGTACTAATTAAATATGATAGATTTGGATGTTAATGTTCTTTCATAGGTCATCAAACCACACCTTGAACTTGCAAGAATTGAAATACTAACTACAACACTCTCGTTAAAAGATCAATCACTCTTTGCTAGAAAGTAAACTCATAGACAAGAAGATATGTCATTCTCGCTAGAAAGTAAATGCATAGGAAAAAAAAGTGTGTCACTCTACTATAAATTAAACATATAGGTATGAAAGTAAATAGGTGATTTGATCAAGCTAATTATTCATTCCTAAACTTTTTAATTGAAGTGTTCATGAATTTATACAATACCGAAATACTAGGAACCGTGATATAGGAGATCCAATTCAACAGAGTTAAATCGAGAATATGGAAAATATGATGAACCTCTCGCTCAAATTGATCAACACAAGGACTTATAAGATAGAATAAATAGCTTAACAAGTTGCATCATAACTATTGATTAAGAAAAATAGAAAATGCTTGATGGCATGCAACAAAGCTTTAAAAAAAAACATGGTAAATGCTTAGTGAGTTTCAACAAAATGAATAATTAGGAAATAGATTATTTAATTAGATTAACTAAACCGTAATTGAAATTATAAACTACCCTAGCTTAAATACAAGTAGTACTTGATTAATGAGGGGGGCCTACCTCCTTAGGCGAGGCATTGATTAAACTTGCAACATCATGATTATATTATCAACATATCACACACACAAAAGAAATGAAATAAGAAATACAATATTTTTATTAACAACAATCTTTTCTTCATTTACTTCCTATCCTCTCACTATTACTTGGGCTTGAGTAGAAAGGGTATTGTTTCAATCTCTCAAGTTGATCATAAAATCAAGGAAAATCATAAGAATATTTTATTCTCATGTTTTTCTCCTTCATTACAATAACATAACCAAAAGATGGAAAACTTGAACATTCGTTTACTTGCTTAGCCACTATGACAAGGAGGTTGGGTCAAATATGTTGCAGTCTATCTCTCAATGCTAGACAACTAGCTATCCTTTGTCATTTCCTCTATTAGGTAACCATATGGTTGACTCCTCTATTGGGAAATCGACGAAGACAATTGTGCACCCTATAGTTGACTACACTTTTGTTGCTACAATTGTCCACGGGGTTGCAATAGGTAAGGAGTTGTAATGGTTGCGCAAGTATTGTTGGTGTGCCAAGGTATTGTAGCATCGATACCTAGCCATTTTTCAACATCAATACTTTAATACGTTACAACATAGTACTCATTTGTGTTTCAATATCGATACTCCAATGTTTTGAAGCATCAATACTTAGTTGTATGAAACGTCAATAATCCAATGTGTTGCAAAGCATCGATACTTGTGGACTTGTTGCAAGATTAGTGGGGTGTTATAGCAACAACATACTAGAGTTGTTGCAGAATATGATCTGAAGTGTTGTGGAAATTTGAAGGCGGTACAACAACTTAACTTCCCAAAATATTTTTATATCACCTCTAAGTATACTTGTATGAGTTTGTTTGAAGTATTCCTCTTAAATTTTTTATTATTAGCATAAAAAGGCGATTTTTTTCCTCAATACATAAGAATGAATACTAAAAGTTACATGATCATAAAACTATTGTACCTTGTTAATAATTATTAATAAAATGGGTTATAATATGGCATGGGGATGGGAAAAAGGTAACAAAATGGTGGTGAATGGATGTTTAAAGGATGTTAATTTGAGCATTCGTCACTCCTACCGCAATTTTCATCCCTTTTGTATGATTTATGTGCCAAATATAGCTAGCCCTCTCTACATTTCTTAATTTTCCTTATTCACGTGGATCATGAGGATTCTGCAACCTTTAGAGAGACTTTGGACTAGCATGACAACACCCTTAAAGACCTTTTGTCCACCCTTTATTCTACCTACATCCACTTAACCAATTTGGAAGATCAAGTTAAAATTTCAATGGAGTTTCTTATCCAACATATGAATTTAATTTACAATATATAAGACAAATGTGAGACACTTAGAACCCTTATTAAGGACATGTTGTTCAACAACCCACCATCCATGTAATATTCCTCTTATTTATCCTTTTCAAGTAGAACAACCTCTCCTATCACATAATTCAACTTCCTAGATCTTGATGTAATACCACCAAAGTCAGCAAGAGACTACAAAAAGACACTCGCTTTGCCCCACCGTAGGTCCATTTTGAAATAGTGTTTTTCATTCACATCCTTGAAGTCTTTTTTAAAAGTATACTTTATAAATTTATTCTCTAAACATCTAATTTTTCCTTCTCTAAAATTTTATAATAGCTTCTCAAAGCCCAAGGTTTTTGGATTGGCTTCTATCAAGTGGTGCTCATTTTCTATGTAATCTCAATGAGTTTTCTCCTAAGTATATTTTTTTAATATAAAAAATATCTAATTAAAAAATTTATGACATTTTAGTGCCTAGTAATATTTTAGTTAATAAACTAAATATTTTAATTGTTAGTAAAATTGAAATTAAAAAAATATAACTATATTATTAGTAAATTATATATTGTAATTATATAGTTACCCATTAAACTATTTAAGTTGTAATCACTTTTTGGTTTTGGCCCAAGACCAAAAATGCTTATAAATATTTAAGAATATGAAATAGGTGAATGTCACATACTAATATAAACAAAATAAAAAAATATTACCACAATCATTTCTATACCACTATTTAAATATATATTTTTTTTCTCTTTTAATTATCTAAGCATGCATTTATACATAATTGAATATGTAAATTCTAACCATGCACCGTGATTAATACGTTTGAATGTTTTTTTCCCTTTTGGATATATTGCAACTTGGAAAATGTATTAATGTTAAAGGGATCCAAATCATAGTAATCTCCAGCTCTATTATTAAAGGAATTCACCGTATATGGCTCATACCTTACTTTATTGATACGAGAGATATAACTTAACACCAGACATGACTTAAGACCACATGCTTAATCAAAAATCATTAATATCAATTTATAATACTCCTTGTACCCCTGAAATCAACATAGATTTACGTAATGATAAATATTTTTTTAGTGATGATCCGTCTCGACTCGAATTATAATATTGTGGGCTCGCTTTCTCGTCGTTGAGAGAGTTGGATGTCACTTACCTTTGATCGTAAACGTTTATTTGGAACCTTAGTCAATCGACGGTCAGGATGAGAGCTCGATAGGGTTAGGGTAACTAACCCTCTCCCCGCTCACCTGCTCCGGCTCATTTTGACGCCGCCTTGAGGTGGAGGTTGCCGCTCTTGCAACCTGCTACACCTCGCCATGAGAGTAAGCTCGTTTCCGGAATATTTTGGCTATCATCACATTGAAATCATTGACTTCTGTTTTAGTTTTATGGACATGTTCCTATGGTTCTTCCACTTATGTGTTTCATCCCATGGTTATTTCGTTGCCCCTTATATGCGAAAGCTTGCCTATGTTCTCAAGCAAGTCGAATGTTCTTTTTAACTCATTCATTAATTTGGGTTCTCGAAAGTTTATGCATGATTCTTTGCAGTAGGGGTTTATTGCGATGCTTTTTCTATGCATCGATTTTTTATGTTTTTCTTTCGTAATTAAATTCCAAGTTCTAGGTTAAGTTTCTTTATCCCTCTTATATCCTTCCAAGACGACAGAGGATCTAAAAACAATGGTCTCGGACTCACCACCGTAGCCTTCGTTTTCCTAAAGTTACTCGAATGTTCTCTAGTTATTTACTTGTATTTAACATGGTATCTTCTATTCTCGTTTTCCTTGTGACCCTAGCCTACCATTTTACTTCTCACCCTTCATTTTTATGTTGTTTTGACAGTACGCGCGTGACGGGAGCGATTCATCTCGTCCCTCCCACTTTCGACCATCTCGAAGGGCAAACTTACAAGTTCTTTGGTTTCCCTTTTGTCTCAAGGTTTAATGTATTTAGTCTATTTTTTTTCTCGGATTATAAGAATTGCATCCTCTTTCGCACAAGAGCAGGTGTTCCGACCTCTTTACTCTACATGCGAGGCTTCATACTAAGACTCTTATGGGTTTAATAGAGAACATCGGTTCTTATGCAATTTTTTATTTTTATTTGGGTTGTAATACAACGTTCATTATGTCGCTCTCTTTGTGAGAAGCTTCATTGTTAAGGCTCGCGGCTCGTTATTTTAATTATGTAATCATGCCTTCTTTTGGCACAGTTCATGCGTTGTTCGATTTGTAATTCCCTTATGACTAAAGTGTATATTTAAATACGGTTTCTCTGTCTCACGTGCTTGACGATTAGGGATTATAAGGATTCGTGATATAATTTTGTTAGATGTACATCTTCACTCAGTATGCATATTCAGTTTATAAGATGGAGATTGGAATCCCATTGAGTGCATATTTTTAAATGGAAACTTCTAAGTGTATTCATTTAGGCCTTGAGAACTATATGGCTCCTTCCGGGTTTGGTTCTCTTTACATATATTACTCATTTGTTTGTTCTTGCAATTCTTTATTACAATCTGTTTTTATTGTTATGGCTACTTGACCAGATTACCCCGAACTCAGCCCTTCCACTCATGGCTCGTTCTAAAGTTCTGTGTCCATTTATTATATGTTTTCATTACAAAGGGTTTAGTTTCATGATATTACCTTCGTAAATTTAATAACCTCGTTATTCTCAATTCTTTCTTTTCAAAACGATTTACTTTGTACTTCATAGACAAACTAGTTGCATTATGTCTATCTTGTTGGAACATCTACGAAACTTACGAGTATTGATTCAAGTTCGTATATTTTTCCTCGGTTTGCTACATGTTACTCGCATGCATTTCATGTCATTGTTTATTCATGGTTTACGTGACAAACTCATAACAAACTTATTCTTTAAGTGATCTCAAACTTCATTTTTCCGAATCACACAAATTTATCATTGCAAAAATTAATTTCTTACCTCTAGCCTTTACGTCCCTAATCGATAGTTCCTCCCAACCTTCGCGAGAGGCTATTACATCCCTCTACTCCCGCCATGCTCCACACTAGGCCTCGAGGTAGTAGGAACAATTTCCAAGTTAAGCCTCGGGGCGTTATCCGACCTTATACTCTCTCTAGGTTAATAGAGCTCCAATGACACCTACCAGTGTCCGGACAACGCCTTGACAACCCTCCGATTGTAACCCATCTATTCTATTTCTACGAACCCCTTCCCCTTCTCGGGATTTCCTACTTATCCTCCCGGGGAAGGTAACTCGCCAGAACTACCTTTACCCTCTTTACCCCGGTTCTTGGAAATTCTTTTACCATTCGCTTAAGTCATCATTCGGAGTAAATATATATATATTATTTATTTTATTTTTCAAAAAATATAAATTTTCAATCTCACTAAAGAACAATCATATTTGTTAATAATTCAAATGTATTAATAAAAGTAAATTGACCATAGTCGTAAAAATAAGTCAAGGTGTTATAACTCCCCCTCTTAAGGAAAAACACCGTCCTTGGTGTTATTTTCATCACAAAATTAATTTGGGATATATTTCTCGAACAAAAATTTTCATCCTCCCGGGTAACCTCCTTCGGGCCAAAGTGCTTCCACTACACTTTAACTTGGGGGATGACTCGCCTTCGGAGCGTTATTTTTTCTACGATCAAGGATACGAAGAGGTTTTACCGTAAACTCGTTGTACGGTTCAACTCGCAATCAATCAAATTCATAATTAGTTTAATTAATTTTCCTCTCTAATGTAAACCAAAATTTAAACACACTTACATGTACACTTTGCCATTAAATCATATGTTTGGGATCATGTATGTATCGCTTCAATAGAGATACATGGAACATTTTATGTACCAAAATGTTACTAGGTAGGTCCAATCGATAAGCCACCTGCCCCTATCCGTTCCAAGATTTGGAATGGCCCACGATATCTCGCAGCCAATTTGGAACAAGAATTCTATATCAAAGTGCTTTTCTTTGGTTTAATTCTCATGTATACGTGATCACCTACTTCAAACTCCCGGAAAGTTCTCTTCCGATCCGGGTATACTTTTTTTCATATCTTGAGTTCCCTTCAAATTTTGTCTAATATTTTTCACTTCCCGTTCCATTTCCTCTAACATATCCAGCCCCAACATCAATCTGGTTTCGGACTACTCCAATTCATAGGATTCCAGTATACTGTCTCTCCATACAATGCTTCGAATGGGATCATCTTAAGAGATTCTTGATATTTGTTATTATATGAAAATTCAACCCAGATGTAAATATTCCTCCCATTTTGTGGGTTGTCGCATCACATACATGCGCAAGCATGTATTCTAGTATTTGGTTCACCCTCTCGGTTTGTCCGTCAGCTTGAGGGTGGTAAGCAATGTTGAGTCTGGATTTGAGTTCCTAAACCAATAAACAGTACCTTCCAAAAGGTTGATGTAAACTTCACATCTCTATCAAATATGACGATTCTTGGAATTCCATGTAGCTCCCGAATACTTCTTCTCATGAATATGTCGGCTATTTGTACTAGATCTTGTAAGTTGACCGTATGCGGTATGAAATGAGCCACCTTGCCAAGTCTATCCACTACTACCATTATTGAGTCATTGTGCCTTTTACTCTTTGGTAAACCCGTAATGAAATCGAGGGAAATGACTTCCATTCCGGTATAGGGATAGGCATGCAGTAATCCGATTGGGTGTTGGTGCTCTACTTTAACTTGTCGACATTCTAGGAATTTGGTTAAGTATTGACGAATATTTCTGTACATTCTCGCCGTAAATAGTCTTTTCTAATTATTTTCAACATCTTTTGATATCTCGGGGTGTCTTGCATAAGGACTCGGTGATATTCATCCAATAATAGTTCTCTTAAAATCAACAAATTTGGAATACCTATATTTTTACAAAAAGTCAAAAAATCATGCTCATCATGAATTTCGTAATCTAATGTCTTACCTTGCTCTTTGGCCTCCTTTGCTTGCTACCACATAAACTGATATTCATGATCTTTCTTTCTTGTTTCCATTATTTTCTCCCCAGAAACTTAGATTTAACTTGATTAACATAAAGTTCATATATCCTTGATGCAACTTCCTCGCTTAAAGCATCGACAACTCGCTTTTCCTTTCCCTTCACGCTCTCGAATGTCAAAATCAAATTCGCTTAGGAACGCATTCCATCTTGCTTGGCGGGCGTTTAAATCTGATGGCTTGAAATAACCGGTCAAACTCGCTATATATGATCAATTCTTAGTATGAACCTTTTTCCCCAAAAAAATAATGTCTCCAAACTCGAAGAGCATGTATTATTGTTGTTAACTCTAAATCACATGAAGAGTATCTCTGCTCATGATCCTTCAATTTCCCGGATTCGTATGCTATAATCTTATCCTATTGAGTTAATACCTGCCCCCACCCCTTCCTTGCAAGCATCCGTGCAAACTTCAAAATTCTCATTAGGGTCTACTACTTTTTTAGTACGAGGGGTAGTAGTTAACAATTGTTTTAGTCTTTCAAAATTTGTTTGACATTCTACAATCCATTTAAAGACTCGCCCTTTTCGTCGCAAGGAGGTAATGGGGAAGGCTATTTTAGAGAAGCCTTCAATGAACCTCCGGTAATAACCGCCCTAGGCCCATGAATGAATGTATGTCAACTACGTTCTTGGGAACTCTCCATTCCATAATTGTTTTAATCTTTTCGGGATCCACATAAATTCCTTCGAAGATATTACATGGCCCAAATACCGAATGTGTTCTTTGTAGAAATCACATTTATCGAAATTGGCATAGATTTAGTGTTCCCGTAGCGTTTTCAGCACCAAGTGTAAATGTTTTTTGTGTTCTTCAACATTTTTAGAATAAATCAAAATATCATTAATGAAAGTTAAAACAAATTTATCCAGAAATGGGTGAAAGATTTCGTGCATCAAGCTCATGAAAGTGGTTGGTGCATTAGTTAATCCAAAAGGTAGCACTACAAACTCATAATGTTTGTACCTAGTACGAAGGTTGTTTTGGATATATATTCATCCTTAATTCTTATTTGATGATACTTGGATCTCGGGCTTCAATCTTGGAAAATATTTTGCTTCTTTCACTCGATCAAAAAAGGTCATCAATACAAAGCAACGTGTATTTATTTTTGACGGTTAGTTTATTGAGCTCTTGGTAGTCCATACACATCCGCATTGTCCCATCCTTCTTCTTCACAAACAACACTGGTGCACCCCAAGGGGACACGCTTGGTCTAATATACCCCTTATCCAATAGTTCCCGCAACTCGCATTTTCGCTCTGTTAATTCGAGCACACTCATTATGGTAGATGCTCTTGATACACACGTTTCTCCAAGTATTAACTATATGGTGAAATCAATATCTCGTCTTGGAGGTAATCCTAGTATATTTTTAGGAAATACATCCTCGAATTCTTGGAAAACAGGGTATATTTTCCATCATTAAGGTCTTGTCCTTTGAATTTGAAAACCCCACTTGAATTGCATATACTCGCGACCTTTTCTAAGGAACTTACTCGACTGGGATGCATTAATGGGATGCAATCGCAGTGGGATTTTTAATTCCTTGTAGCTCTTGATGATTTCCATCCTCAACCTTGAAATGGATAATTTTCTCTTTACAATCCACTAGGACTAGTGTCTTTCCAACTAGTCCATTCCCAATAAAATGTCATAAGAGCCCAAAGGAAGGATATTCATCTCTACAATTATTTTATGTGTCGCTACATCCAACACAAAATTCGAGACCTTGGCAATAACTCATCTTTTTGCTCCCGTAGCTAATTTTACACGACCCATGGGTCTTTAAATTTATGGCTTTGCAGCTACAATTTTCAACTACTCGAGGATTTATGTAACTTAAATCTGGCACCAAGATGAACTAAAATAGAAACAGTTTGAGATTGTAACTCACCTTCTAATTCTATCATAGTTGGTTGGAAATCACTTGTCGATCTTCCGACACAAAGATTAATCCGTGGTATATTTTTAGAGCAACATCCCCCACTATAGACGCTTCTTGTAGATTGGTTGTCACTTCATTTCTTTCGTGATGTGGAAAATTCTCGAAGTAATGTGCCTCGCCACAACCCCAACATTGCAATGATGGTTTATGAGTTTGACCAAAATCCGGTCTCGTTGGATGCCTCATTTGGTCTTTCTTCAGCCTATCCATTTGGACCTTGTGGGGTTTTTCCAAATTTCTCGTTTGCTGAATTCTTTACTGACATTTTTTGTAACTTCTCGATTTTCTATTTTTAAAGTTTCGGGAACCCTTTTGTACTTTCTTGGTTGGCCAATTTCTACCAACCTCTCCCATTGCCTTAGACTATTGATAGCACATTCGTGCCTTCCTAATTGCTTCATCCATTGTCTTGGGATCAAAAATTTATATCCTCTCCTTCATGTGAGTAGGGCAAACTACTCAAGAATAACTGCGCTTTTGCTTTCTCATCCCTTATGTATGGTACATACCTTAATAAGGAATTAAATTTAGTAATAAATTTGTCCATAGATAATTGACCCAACTTTAAATCATGCAACTCTCGGGATTTTTCATCATAGAATCATTATGTTAGATATGTGTCCTTAAAGTACTCAAATTCATCCCAGTCACATTTTGATCCTCAATTCCATGCACATTTTTCACTTCTTCCCACCATAATGTAGGCTTCTCCCATAATTGATAGATAGCCAATCGGACTTTGAGTTTGTTGTTGTATTCATAGACATGGAAATATTTGTTCATATTTATTATCCAAGCCTCTGCCATTTCCTCAACTTCCCCAACGAAAGTGGGAGGCTTAATTTTCCAAAATTCGCCTTGTAATTCCATTTTATGTTTCTTCAATTCCCTCGTTGATCTGAAACATTTCGGATTGACGTCGTTATATGATCTACCTTTATTGCTTCTTTGAGTATGGCTCACTGTTGGGTTATCCTCGAGCTTGTTGTTGGTGCTCCCCTTCCACATGAGTGTCTCTATCGGGGCTAGGCCGTGTAGTGGGAGGATTTTTGCTTATCCGAAAGGCTCTTAAGTATTCTTTCTTGCTCCCTCATTAGCCTTTCATTATGAATTTGGACCCGAATCATCTCTGCTTGAATTTGTTGTACTCGTGTCCAACAATCCGGTGGTTTATCTTTGTTTCTCTTCCAGCAATATTTTGGTTTGATGATGTTGGTCCACACTTAGTTGTACCCACATTTCGAGACTAACCTTAGGATTGGTCCGGGGTGGAGCTTCCTCCATTCTTGGTGTCCGATGGTCGGATCCTCTCCTCATTAGAGACCCTCTAAAAAAAATTGTTGTCACTATTCTCTTTTTCTCTTTTTGTCTCTCTCGTACAATTAAAAAAATATTAAGAGACACCCGAGTTATCTTTTTACGTGCCCAACTAGCCCAAAGCGTGTAACCACGCTATGATACCAATTGTCACATACTAATATACACAAAATAAACAAATTTACCACAAGCATTTCTATACCACTATTTAAATATATTTGTTTTCACATTTAATTATCTAAGAATGAATATATACATAATTGAATATCTAAATTCTAACCGTGCACCATGATTAATACGTTTGAATGTTTTTTCGGTTTGGATATATTTCAACTTGGCAAATGTATTAATGTTAAAGGGATCTGAATCATAGTAATATTCGGCGCAATTATTAAAGGAATTCACCGTATACGGATCATACCTTACTTTATTGATACGAGAGATATAAATTTACACCGACATGACTTAAGTCCGCATGGTTAATCAAAATTCATTAATATCAATTTATAATACTCCATGTACCTTGCAATCAACAAAGAGATATGTAATGGTAAATAATTTTTTTAGTGATGATCCGTCTTGACTCGGATTATAATATTGTGGGTTGGCTATCCGTCTTTTAGAAAATTGTATGTCACTTGCCTTTGATCGTAAACGTTGATTTGGAACCCTAGCCGATCGACTTGGTCGAGATGATAGTTGGAGAGGTTAGGGCAACTAACCCTCTCCTCGCTCACCGCTACGGCTAATTTCGACATCACCTTGAGGTGGAGGGCGTCACTACCCGTAGCTACTACATCGCACCATGAGGTAAGCTCTGTTTTCGGCATATTTTGGCTATCGGCCACGATGAAATCATTGACTTATGTTTTAGTTTTTATGCACATGATCCTCTAGTTCTTCCACTTATGTGTTTCGTCCCATGGTTATTTCTTTGCCCCTTATGCGCAGAATTTTACTATTTTCTTAGGCAATTCAAATGTTCTTTTTAAGTCATTCATAAATTTGGGTTCTCGGGTTTATGCATGATTCTTTGCGGAGGGGTTTATTGTGATGCTTTTCCGTGCATCGATTGTTTATGTTTTGCTTTCGGAATTAAATCTTAGGTTCTAGGTTAGGTTTCACTGTCTCGCTTATATCCTTTCATGTCGACAGAGGATCTAAAACAAACGCTCTCAGACTCACCGATCCATAACCTTTGTTTTCCTAAAGGTACTTAGATGTTCTCTCGGTTATTTACTTGTATTTAGCATGGTATCTACTATTCTCGTTTTCCTTGTGACCCTAGCCTACCATTTTACTTCTCACCCTTCATTTTTCTATTGTTTTGACAAATACACGCAGAGGGGAGCGATTCATCTCGTCCTTCCCGCTCTCGGCCATCTCGAAAGGCAAACTTATAGGTTCTCCGGTTTACCTTTTGTCTCAAGGTTTAATGTATTTAGTCTTTTCTTTTCTTCCGGATTCTCGAGGACTGCGTCCTCTATCCGAACAGAGCAAGTGCTTTGCACTTCTTTACTCTACATGCAAGTCTTAATATCGAGACTCTTCAGAGGTTTAACGAGAGAACTTCGATTCATATGAAAATTTTAAGTTTTCTTTGGGTTGTAATACAACGTTCATTATGCCGATCCCTTTCGTGAGAATCTTCGTTGTTAAGGCTCTCACTCTCGTTTATTTTTACTTACGTAATCAAACTTTCTTTTAGAACAGATTCAGTGCATTGTTCGATTTCTAATCCCTTATGACTAAAGTGTGTATTTAATTGGCGTTTCTCTTTCGCACGATTTGACGATTAGGGATTATAAGGATTCATGATATAATTTTGTTAGATGTACATCTTCACTCCGTATGCTATATTTTCGGTTTATAAGCCGGAGATTGGAATACCTGTCGAGTGCATCTTTTTAAATGGAAACTTCGAGTGTATTCAGTTAGGCCTTGAGAACTATTTGGCTCCTTCGGGTTGGTTCTCTTTACATGTACTACTCATTTATTTGTTCCCTGAAATTCTTTATTACAAACTATGTTTTTTATTGTTATGGCTAATTGACCGGAAGACCTTGAACTCGGCCTTGTCATCGTGGGGCTCTGTTCTAAACTTTTGTGTCCATTTCTTATATGTGTTCATTACGAGAGGGTTTAGTTTCATGATATTACCTTCCCATCGTAAATTAAATGACTTGTTATTCTCAATTATTTCTTTTCAAAACGATTTAATTGTACTTCGTAAACAAACTAGTTGCATTATGACTATCTTGTTGGAACATCTACGAAACTGGCGTATTGATTCAAGTTCTATATGCTTTTCCTCGGATTGCTACATGTTACCGCATGCATTTCAGAGTGCGATTTATTCATGGTTTACGGATAAAATCATAACAATTTATTCTTTAATTGATCTCAAACTTCATTTTTCTTAATGACACAGATTTATCATTGCAGTAAGTAATTACTTACCCCTAGCCTTTACATCCTTAATCGATAGTTCCTCCAAACCTTGAGAGAGGCTATTACGTCTTATACTCCCCCGTGCTCCACACCGAGACCTCATCTTATACTCTCTTTGGGTTAATAGATCTCCAATCAATAAGCCACCATCCCTATCCGTTCCAAGATCCGGAATGGCCCACGATCATCTCGCAGCCAACTTGGAACAAGAATTTTATATCAAAGTGCTTTTCTTTGGTTTAATTCTCACGTATACGTGATCACCTACTTCAAATTCCCCGGAAATTTCTCTTCCGATCCGGGTATAATTTTTTTCATATCTTGAGTTGCCTAAAAATTTTGTCTAATCTTTTTCACTTCCCATTCCATTTCTCGTAACATATCCGACCCCAACATCAATCTAGTTTCCGGACTACTCCAATTCATAAGAGTACGGTGTTGTCTTCCATACAATTCTTTGAATGGGATCATCTTAAGAGATTCTTGATATCTTTTATTATAAGAAAATTCAACCAGTATGTAAATATTCCTCCCATTTTGTGGGTTGCTCGCATCGCATACTTACACAGAGATGTCTTCTAGTATTTGGTTCACCCTCTCGCTTGTCCGTCAATTTGAGGGTGGTAAGAAATGTTGAACTGGATTTGAGTTCCCAAAATAGTAAACAATGCCTTCCAAAAGGTTGATGTAAACTTCACATATCTATCAAAGATGATGATTCTTGGAATTCCATGTAGCTCGAATACTTCTCTCATTAATATGTCGCCTATTTGTACGCGTCTTGTAAGTTGACCCGTATCTCGTATGAAATGACCCACCTTACCAAGTCTATCCACTACTACCATTATTGAGTCATTGTGTCTTTTACTCTTTGGAAAACCCATGATGAAATCGAGGGGAAATGACTTCCATTCTAGTACAGTGGGATAGGTTGCGATAATCTCAGCTTGGGCGTTGGTGCTCTACTTTAACTTGTCGACATTCTAGGAATTTGGTTAAGTATTCAAGAATATTTCGTGCATTCCGGGACTGAAATGCATCTTTTTCTAATTATTGTCAACATCTTTTGATATCCAGGGTGTCTCGCATAAGGACTCGTGATATTCATCCAATGTAGTTCTCTTAAAATCAACTAATTTGGAATACCTATCTTTTTACGTAAAAAGTCAAAATATGTTCATCATGAATTTCGTAATATAATGTCTTACCCTAGATTGAGAGATTCTTCCAAAAATTGGACTCTGCAACTTCTGGGCTAGGGTTTCTAGCCTTTCTGCTACGGCGCCGCAGTCTGCAACATTCTTTTGCCCCCGAACATAGCGCAACGCCTCTACGGGCTTGTCTACCTACTGATACCTCTCAATGGCTACGTCAAGGGGGGAGGCTCTCAAGGCCTCCCCCAGTGTCAACGCTGATGCGACCCAACTGATGTCAACTGATACAGTCCAACCTAATCATGGCAATGCTCAAAGTTCTGCAACAGGCCAAAAGCCGCTGGACAATAAGGCGCAAGCGACTTCAACCGAAGAAAGACTGGAAGGTAATGAAGACAAAACAATAGGAGAGCAAGGCAATATAGCAGCTCCCAAAGCGACCTCTGCCACCTGTAATCCGATTGCCTCTAAACGCCCCAAAATCGAGCTACCGAGCCACAGGATCAATGCCCAGATCCAATATATGAGAGACCATGCGCCGATTGGAAATTTCGTCAGGTTCTGGCCAACTGAAAAGGCCCTGCATGGCTGGATTAAAGCCAAATGGAAATCGAAAGGTCAGGTCACATTGCAACTTGTTCCTAAAGGATTCTTCACCGCCATTTTTAACTGTCTGGAGGACAAGAACGAAGTCATGGACGAGGGCCCCTACTTCTTCAACTCCTATGGACTATATCTGCAGGATTGGATCGAAAGATTCAGCCCAGATAAAGAGGATTTCAGCTGGGCGCCTGTCTGGATTAGACTCTACTCCCTGCCGTTAGAATATTGGGATGACGAATCCCTAAAGGATATTGACAATGGCCTCGGTGAATTTTTCAAGATTGCAGAAGAAACAAAACTCAAGCGGTACACTTCCTATGCTCGGATCTGCGTCTTCATGCACCTAGCAGAGGCTCTCCCCGATTCTGTAATTCTATATCATGATGATTTTGAATGGGTGCAAACCATAGATTACAAACATGTGCCTTTTAGAGCAGGAAATGCCATACCCATGGTCATTTATTCCGTGATTGTCCCCTGAATGTGCCTCTCAACAAGCCCCCTGACTCCGCCTCTGCCCCTGATGCTGAAGGTTTCACTAAAGTTCAGAACCGGCACGGCCACAGCAAGAAATATCCTCCTCTGAACCCCAAGCCCCCTGTTCAAGATCCGATTCCTCCCTCCACCAGCAATAGTTGTGACATCCTTGCCAAGCCTGTTTCAGACATCCCTATCCTAGAATCCACCCCCAACCCTCCGCTTAACTCAACACCTGACCCTAGCGCTGGCCCTCTCTCCACCATGGAGGTAGACTCTGCCAAGGCTACTGAAAGCCCGATTAATTCCATGGAAGATGAGACTGAAATGGTCGACATAGGAGAACTGGACATCTTCACCTTAGAGCAGGCATGCAAAAAGAAGGACTTCGACTAGATCTCGGAGAATCAAATTGAGAACCTAATTGTGGCCCTCGCTCGTGTGTAGCAGCACCAAAAGTCCCTCGGCATCCAGTAGGGAAGCCCTTGGGATGGGAAGAAACTATTCAAATATTCAAAGAAGAGAGGCAGAAAATCTGATCTACAAAGGACAATCCTCCTCGGGGAGATGCTCGTGGAATCTGGTAGGTATCCCAAACTTACCAAGTTCTTCCAGCCCCGTGAAGGAAGTTCTCAATGAAGCTCATCTCTTGGAACATAAGGGGTCTTAATAGCCCCTCAAAATCCCGCATGATCAAAAACTTGATTCATATGGACAAACCTCAAGTCCTTTTTTTGCAAGAAACAAAATGTACAAGTCACACCCTTAGCCCCATCCTCTCAAAAGCATGGCCAGGATGTCACTCAGTATCAGTGGATGCCTCTGGAGCCTCAGGCGATCTTGCCATCGCCTGGGATCCGAAGGCGATTTCAATAAATGATGCTCACGCTGCCCACAATTTAATTCAGGCCACTTTCCACATCCATGGGACCAACTTGCATGGGAATATTTCTAACGTTTATTTCCCTCAGGAGACTGTAAGGAAAATCGCTCTGCTTAACACGGTAGAACAGCTTAATTCCAACAGAGCTCACCCCCTTTGGATCCTAGGGGGTGATTTCAACATGATAACCCGCCTCGATGAGAAAAAAGGTGGTAGAGCAAAACTCGAAGTGAACAGCACCCATTTCAAAGAATTCATTCAGCAGAATTGGCTGATCGACCTGCCCTTTGCCAATGGAAACCACACCTGGAACAATAGGAGAGTGGGCACTCAACATATCACCTCAAATTTGGACAGATTCCTCCTATCTGACAATGCTATTCATATTGGAGGAGACTTCCAAGCCACGATCTTGCCTTTTTCTGGGTCAGACCATTGGCCTATTTCGCTACAATGGTCGAGACCAGGGGATCAAATCAAAAGACCCTTTCGTTTTGAGGCTTTCTGGCTCACTCACCCAGGCTTCAAGGAAATGGTTCACTCTGCTTGGTGAGCCTACAATCCTCCTCCAGGCTCCAAAATGTTCTAGTTTCAACAACACCTTAAAGATCTCAAAGCTCGCATCAAGGACTGGAACCACTCTACCTTTGGCAACATTTTCCAATAGCAAAAGCTCCTGGAAAAAGAAATGGCAGACCTTCAGCTACGCATCATCCAAGGAGGACGCACCAAAGCTTCTGACCTTCTAGAGAAAAATCTGCGAAAACAGCTGGAGGAAAGAAGAATTCAAGAAGAGATTCTTTGGAGACAAAAATCCCGAATCAGATGGCTAAAGGAAGGTGAACGGAATACTAAGTTTTTCCACTGCTCCACCATCCAACGCAGGATGTGCAACAATATTAACTTCCTCCTCAGCTCAACAATAGAAATATTGGAGCAGCATCAGGACATTGAGGTGGAATTAATCTCTCATTTCAAATCAGTGTTGCAGGAAGACCAGTTCGACATGCAACCAGATATTAGTAAAACTCTGCAACACATTCTGAAGCTCATCACAGAGGAACACAATCAACTCCTGCTACGCCCTGTCACTCTTTTGGAAGTAGAACAAGTAGTAACCCAAAACAAGGAAGGTAAAGCTCCAGGACCTGACGGATTCACAGCTAACTTCTTTCATCATTTTTGGGATTTGATCAAAGATGAGGTTTGGCAGCTTGTGGAGGAGTCCAGATCCATGCATTGGCTTCTCCCTTCAATCAACGCCACTTTCATCGCCCTGATCCCTAAGGAGGACCAAGCAGCCACGCTGGACAAATTCTGCCCCATTGCCCTCTGCAACGTCATCTACAAAATCATCTCCAAGGTGATTGCCAACAGGTTAAAGCCGCTACTTCCTCTACTTATTTCTCCTGAGCAAACAGGCTATGTGGAGGGCCGAAAAATCCTGTATGGCATCATTCTCACTCATGAGGTCATCCATTCGCTGAAGTAGACCAAAAATCCTGGTATGCTCTTTAAGATAGATTTATCAAAAGCTTTTGACAAACTCAATTGGAATTACATTCAACAGATGTTAGCTGCTTTTGGTTTCAATCCTCCCTGGATTAGATGGGTTATGAGTCTTATCTCCTCTTCCTTTTACTCCATCCTGGTCAATGGTTACCCCTCCCATCCCTTCTCCCCCTCCCGTGGCATTCACCAAGGCAATCCCCTGTCACCCTTTCTTTTTGTGCTAATGGCGGAGGGTTTGGGCCGTTCAATCAATCATGCCCTTCGATCACATCAGCTCTGTGGCATTGCAGTTCATAACACCCCCACTCTCACCCACCAGCAATTCATTGATGACACCATGTTGTTTGGGCATCCTTCCGCTGAAGAAGCCTCCACCATCAAGGAGCTGTTCGATTCATTTGCCAAAGCCTCGAGTATGACCGTCAATGCCTCCAAGTCACAGATTTTCTTCTTTAACACCACTCTCCCCTCTCAATACCGCATTGCTAGAATCCTCAGATTCTCCATAGCCAAATTTCCTGCCAAGTATCTGGGAGCCCTCCTGATTGTTTCAGCTCTCAAGCACTCCTCCTGGCACTCTCTTCTAGACAAGCTTGAGGCCAAGCTCTCCTACTAGACTTTCCGCCCCCTTAACCTCCCAAGTAGACTCATTCTGATCAAGTCTATCCTTCAATCCATGCCCCTCTACCTCTTCTCGGTTCTGGCTACACCAAAATGGGCCCTCAAGCTAATCAAATCTCTCCAGTGCAACTTCCTTTGGGGAGCTTCTGGGCAATATAGAAAATGGGCCCTGGTCAAGTGGAACACAGTCTGCAAGCCTAAGATAGCGGGGGGTCTAGGCCTCCACGATCCTCAGCACAATAATGCCATCATGGGAGCCAAGATCTAGTGGCACTGGCTTTCCTCCCCTTCCACCCCCTGGGCAAAAATATGGATTGACAAATATGCGAACAATAGACCCCCTTCAGAGATGATAAGATTGTCTAATGCTGAAGCAAGCTCACTGATCTGGAATGCGGCAAAACAGCATCACCTTCTCATCCAAGAGCATAGCTTCTGGGAGATTGGCAACGATCAAATAGCCCGATTTTGGACAGACTCTTGGCAACAACAGCCCAAGCTTCTCTCTTCCATTACTCCACCTCTTCAGCTCGATCTGCTCACCCCTATGGATGCCACGGTCCACCTTTTCTGGGAGGAAAACCACGCTCAGGGGTACAGGAGCTGGAAATCGGCAGCTAGCTGCTTGAACAACCAGCAAGTTCAGGTTCATAATGCGCTAGAAGCAGAATTAAACAACAGGAAAATCATATACGTGGAAAAGCCGGACATTCTTCGTTGGGGGAACTCTTCAAAAGGAAAATTCACCACTCAGGAAGCCTATGCTCTTATGACCCAGAATCTTGATCCCATCGACCCCATCCGAAAAGAGTTGTGGTCTCGGCAACTCTGGCCAAAAGTCTCCACTTTCTTGTGGCTGTTATGCCACCAGAAAATCCTCACTTGGGACAATTTAATGAAAAGAGGCTTCGCAGGGCCTTCCCGATGCCCCAACTGTAACAATCATGAGGAAACTATTCAACATATCTTGCTAACCTTCCCTTTGGCAACCTTCTTTTGGGAAAGCATCTGCTCCAAGTGCAAAAGGGATGGTAGAAATTTGGGGGACTTAATCACCATCATGCGCAACTCGCCAGCTATTCCCTACAGATGTAATCTTCTCAACTTCATATGGAGGCACATCCCAGGGCTCGCTTTATGGCATATCTGGAAGGAGAGAAACAGAAGGATCTTCAAAGATAAGTCCACCTCTCCTGAAACTCTCTAGTCCAATTTTTGCACCAACCTTCAGGAAACTTTAGAGCTTCAAAAATGGGAGCAGGAAGACATCCCCACTCTACCTCAGGAGCAACAGGTCTGTAATAATTGGCAGTTCAAGCTCAATCCAAACCTCGATTCAACTAGTAGACGTGCTTCAAAAGAAAGCTCTAGCAACAAATGGGCACCCCCCCCAGCTGGTGTCACAAAGCTCAACTTTGATGGTGCCTCCAAAGGCAATCCCGGGGAAGCGGGTTTTGGGGGAATCTTTCGCAATCACAAAGGAGACCCGCTACTTATATTCTATGGTTTTATGGGGTGGGATACCAATAACTCGGCGGAGCTCGAAGGTCTTTGGCAAGGTTTGCAGCTCGCCCAACTCCATAACTTCTTCCCTATTGAGATCGAGGGTGATTCCGAGATTCTCATCAACATGATCAGCAAGAGCACATAGCTATATACTTCAAGCATAATAGAAGATCAGGCAACAAAGTGTCAGATCTTTTAGCAAACAAAGAAGTCAGGAGTGCCCAGACCCTCACTACAGGACCTTTTTCCAGTCTTAATGATAGCAAACTCCTTCAAGATTGCACTCAACTGGTGTACTAGGACAACATCACCCCGGATGCGGGTGGGTAGTGACGTGAGGCAGTTGATGAGCGAGCAGGCGAGCACGTGGCAAACCCAATGGCCTGCCTGTGGAAATAATTTATGCATGCTCAGAACCATAAATATGATGGGCTGTCACCCTACATGGCATTTATGCCGGTGGGGAGGCCAAGACACCATGGAATTTCATATGAACTCTCTCGATTCACCATCCCCTTCCTCAGTCGTTCGCTCTGGTGTTTGGATTTGGAACTTTGGTCGTTTGTAGGTTTCCATGTTGAGGCATCTTTTTCCTGTAGGCTCCATTTCCTTGCCGAAAGCTGAAGTGCACAGCCTTTGCACCACAGTTGGAAGACGCTGCCCTTTGGCCTGTCGTGTCAGTTTTATCCCTGGTTTCCACTTTTCGCACAACCTTTCTATGCTTTGAGCCCCGTCTCTCTGTCTAGTTCTTGCTCCGACCTCCTGCTTCTGGCTCCCTCTATCAATCCTGCCTTCGCCCACGACTCTGGGGCTACTATGCCAAGACTGAGACATCGGTTACGATGCCGCAGGGGAAGCTCCCGATGTCGACGCCCCTCCTCTTCCTCGCCCTCTTCTATCAACCACAGTGCTAGTCCTCCTCACCGTCGAACATGTTGTTTGCCTCCCTCCCTGCAGCATGATGTCCCTGCCTCCTTTCAGTCGGTTGAGCCTTGTCCTGCCACTGCTGCCTTAATTCAGAATCCTTCAACCGCCATCTTCCATTACCAATGCAACTCAGCCCACCCCCTGGTCATTGCAACGGTTAATGTTTCCTTAAAAGAGATTTCTGAGGCTTCTCTTGTTCCCCCGCCCTCTGTTCTCCCTGGCAATTCACAAGCCTCTCCCTCTGCTCTGCTAGTTTCTCAGCAGGTGGACAAAGGCACTCCTCGCAGGGCAGGTGATTGCTGCTCGAGCTTACTCCAGGACACTGGGATGCATGCAGGCGAGCATGAGGTAGGGGAAGCTGCCACTCAGAGTGCTCAAGTTCCGTCGGACGACGAAAAAGATTGTTGGTGCTGAATTGTTGAGGAATCACCCTCGGGTGACTATGGACTCTAATGCTCCTGCTTTTATGTTTTTCTTGTCTAGGCCTTTAAGTATTTTACTGGTTCTCTTCTCAATGGGTCTCAGCTTGTTCTAACTGGTTTCAAAGCTTTGTATGGGTCGGTTTTCTCGGATGGACGACCCAGTCTTTTGGATATGTTTTGTTAAGTCACGGCTGGTTTCCTCTCGCGAGGCAGCCTTCAAACATTCCTCAAGCCGGTTTCCCCATGAGGGCGGCTCTATCTTTGTTATTTTGCTGACTGTCTGACACCTTGATGCCTTTAATTCATTGTACCATATATTAGAGTAATAGAATTAAGCTTACTTAGAAAAAAAAAAAATAAAAAAAAA
>JAXQQM020081193.1:0-20000 GCA_034641835.2 Pinus albicaulis
CCTATCAACTCGGGTTCCCTGATCTGGAACGCAGCAAAGCAACACCACGCGCTCATACAGCAGCATAGCTTTTGGGAGGTGCGCAATGGCCAATCAGAGCGATTCTGGACTGACTCCTGGCAACAGGAATCCATCCTCCTGGAAAAGTTTCCTCTCACCAACCTTGGAGACCCCAGACTTGTTCTAGACAGGAAAATTAATGAACATTGGATGGATACTGACAGCAATGGGTACTGGATATGGAAACCCTCCCACCTCATAATAGCTCAAGCACAGAATACTGTGATAGAAGACCTCGACTAGGAACTGCAACGAAGACAAATCAGAAGCTCTCTTGACCCTGACATTCTCAGATGGGGTCACACCACTAAGGGAATGTTCACCACCAAAGAAGCCTACTCCTTGCTGCATCCTTCCCCTCTTCCTCGGGAACCCCTCTGGCAGATGATTTGGAATCCCCATACCTGGCCTAAAATTTCTACTTTCCTCTGGCTCTTAAGTCATAAGCGCATTCTTACCTGGGACAACCTTGTCAAACGAGGCTTCATTGGGCCCTCTCGATGCCCCAACTGTGCTCTTAATGCTGAAACCATCCATCATCTCATGCTGCTCTGCCCGTTAGCCAACTCCTTTTGGAACAAATGCAGCTTCCGGTGCCAGAAGCGCACACCCTCTTGTGATATCACTTCTCTACTTCGCAATTGGCCCAAATGCCCTTATTCTTCTGCTCTCCTCAATGCCCTCTGGAAGCTCCTCCCTGGTTTGATCTTTTGGACCTTATGGAAGGAACGTAATAGGCGTATCTTCAAAAATCAAACCTTCTCCATAGACTCTTTATGGCACTCCTTTCTTGGTAACCTTCAAGAATCTTTAGCCCTTCATTCTTGGCAAGAAGAAGATTTCCCCAAGCAGCAGCAAGAAATCCTTATCTGGAAAAATTGGAATCTTAATCTTGGGATAACTCTGAAGACTCGAAACAAGGTGGCCTCAAACACACCTTCGAATTGGATTCCTCCTCCCCCAGGGGTGTTCAAATTAAACTTTGACGGAGCTTCCAAGGGGAATCCTGGGCAAGCAGGTTTCAGAGGTATCATCAGAAACTTCAATGGAGAAATTCAGCACCTCTACTTTGGCTCTATCGGTTGGGACACCAACAATTCAGCAGAGTTTGAAGGCCTCTGGCAAGGCTTGAGACTAACGCTTCAGCACAATCTTTTCCCTATCATCATTGAAGGGGACTCTCAAATCCTTATCCATATTGCCAATCAGCTTCTTTGGGGGGCCGATCCCAATAAGGTAACTCATAGCTGGCGTTTGGCTGCTCGTATTGATAAGATAAGTGACTGGCTCCACCACAATAAAGCTGTTTCCTTCACTCACGTCAAGAGGGAAGGCAACAAGGTCGCCGATCTTTTGGCCAATTTTGGCACTGAAAGCAACAATGTGCTCACTCATGGCTCTCTCTCTATCATCCATGATGCAGACATACAACAGAATTGCACCTCCCTGGTGCACAAGGATAGCTCCCCACCGGATGCGGCTGCGGTGGAGAATTAATGTGCCAAGGGCACCTGCGCAGCTCCCAACGCTGCCTGCATGCCAAGCCCACATGGCCCCGCGCACTTCATCTACAGGCGTTATTAATACGCCTCGAGTCGATCATTGTTGCAGTTATTACTCCCTCGCTCTTTGGTATATGGCGCTGGTGTGGTTGATTATTTTCACTATGGAGGATGAGCAGCACGACGGGAGCCATGGTAGACCTCTGATCCCCTTGAGCAGTGTCTGTCCGCCTGGCTTTGCCAATTCAAGCCGCAAAACGCAGACCGGGCGTCGCTGTTGCATTTAGGCTTGCCTGGAGACGTTACCGGGCGTCCACTTCTCCAACAGCCCTTTTTGCAGTGCTTCGGCTTCTTCTGGAGCTCCGGATGCGCTCATTGCAGGTACTTTGCTTTTTTTCAGCCTCAATTTGCATTCTCGGGATAGCTGTTCCTCTGGTACTTGGACTTCCGGCTCTTTTGCTCATACGTCTGGTCTGTGTCACCCTGGTAGTCTCCCCTCTGTCTTCCAAGTTCCCGACCCCTTCTTAAGCCGACCTCGCTTGCGCCACCTTTTGCTAGCCATGCCGCGCCTCAGGCAGCGAATGCGTTGTCGGCGTGGCGTTAGTCGTGGCCAAACCTCTGTCATTCCTCCTTCGCCCCTTTCTGAGCTAAGCTCCTCCTCGAAGGGCGATGATCTCACTCCCCCGCCTGCCTCGCGCGGCGGTGGAGGCAGAGGCAGAGGCAGAGGGTGTTGTGCTGAGAATTCTAGTCTTGCTGGCAGAGGTCGTGGTCGTGTGCGTGTTTCTGGTGATGTCCCTTGTCAGCCCACTCCCGCCACTCCTTCTGGGCCTCCCTGTCATTCCTTCCCTCCTGACCCTCCCGCTCATCCCTCTCTGCCCCTCCCTTTTGACATTTCTGTCCCTCCCTATCAGCCCAACCCTCGGGGCAGAAGGTTACGGGGGTCCACCATCAGACAAACCACTCAGAACGCAGAGCTCCGCTTCCACTGCACCTCCTTCGACTCCATCATCACCGCCTTCATCACAGTCTCCCTGCGTGAAGAAATCCCGCTCTCTGCTCCCCCCTCCCCTCCTTCTGACCTTCGCCCCATTCCCTCTCTTCACACTGGGCTGCGCTCTGAAGATGAGAACAAAGAAATGAAGACTGACAGTCACGCAGGAAAGGAGGACAGTAGCGAGGAGAATGAATATGCATGCAGAGTTGAAGAGGAACCAATGTCTTCCGAGCATGAGGGTTAAATCCCCCGGCTCATTTACTACTGGTTTTTTTTTATTTTTACTGTTCTAATTGCTCACCTGCTGGGTAGAATGGCGCTTCTAGCTTTTTTGTTGTTGTTTACATGTTTTGTATAAACTTATGGCCAGTTTCCCTACCATGGGTGGCCCAGTTCCTTATGCTTAATGGGTCGGTTTCCCGCCACGGGCGACCCAGAATTCTCAAGAACAGTTCTGTTAATCAACCCCGGCTGGCTGGCTTTCACAGCAGCAGCTGTGGCAGTTTTGTATCAATATTTTTATAAATTAATAGATTTAGTCTTAATTAGAAAAAAAAAATGTGCATGTGTGTTCAACATATATATATATATATATATATATATATATATATATATATATATATACCTCGTGATTCAATTTATTCACTTGAATTTCTTCAACATTTTCACCATCTTCAATCATTGGTTCAATATCTCTTTCACTTTCTCTTCAAAATTTTGTATCTCATCATTAATGTTTTGAGGAATATCTCTCTCTGTTTACATTTCAAAATATTTTTCAAATTAGATCATCAAATAAAAATTAAGCTTCACAATTTACACTAGGAAAATTTTAGATATCAAATTTATAATATTTACATTTACATACTTTCTTCAACTTCTAGTTGAGGTTGATTTTCTCTTTCAATATTTCAACGTTCTTCTCTCTCTTTTTTTAGATATTCTCTCCCCTGTTCTCTACGTTCCTCAGGGTATCTTGTTTGATAATATTTTCTCTTGCAATTCCTTCAATTTCTCAAGTATTTTTATAAGCTATAAAGTGTGGCATTTTTTAGAATCTGTCAACAAAAAAGAATATTGAGTTATTTCCTTTTTGTGTTTTTGGAATTCCTAGTACAAAATGCATGTTTATAGAGTCCCATGGTCGATTTGGTATTGGTAAGGGTTGATATAGTCCAGTGTTCAGCCTTTTTTCTTTTGCATATTGACATATTCTGTATCTTTCAACAAATCTTCTTACATCTGTTTGCATGTGAGGCCAACAATAAAATGTTTGTAACTGTACTAGAGTTTTATCTTGCCCAAAATGACCTGCTAAACCTCCACTGTGTTTTTATTTAAACAAATTATCCCTCATCGAACATTTTGGAATGCATAATTGTCTTCCCTTGAACATAAGTCCCTCTTATATCATGTAGTATAACCATGGAGTTATATCTCTACTTATACGATTTTCACAAGCTTCGTAAGATTTTTTGAAATCTGGATCATCTTTATACATATCTTTCATCTCATCAAATCCTAAGACATTTATTTGGAATTATTTCAAAATTAAATTGATTTTTCTTAATGCATCTGCTACTTTTTTTGATTGTCCACTTTTATGCTTGATAACAAATGTAAGATTTTGTAAGAATTCAATCCATTTAACATGTCTTTGACTCAATTTTGTTTGATTATTGATATACTGTAAAGCATGATTATCTGTGTAGAGCATTAACTCTTTTGGCATAAGATAATGTCTCCATTTCTTTAAAGTTTCTATGATTGCATAAAATTCTTTATCATAAGAAGAATATTTTTGCTTGGCCTCATTAATTTTTTCACTATAGTTGGAAACTCGTTTTCTTCCTTGACTTAAGACAAATCCTAGTGTAGTTCCACTAGCATCAGTCTCAACCTGAAACAACTTATTGAAATATGACAGTGCTAAAATAGGTTTTTTGTCATCTTTTTCTTTAATAATTTGAAACTTTTATTAGTTGCTTCTGTCCAATGGAATGGTCTATTTTTCTTTAATAGTTTCTACAATTTGAGCACATATGCCACTGAAGTTTTTGATAAATTTCCTCTAAAAACTTGCCAATCCATTAAAACTTCTTACCTTTGAAATGATTTTGGAGTTGGGAAATTGATTATGGCCCTCACTTTCTCATGATCCATCTGTAAGCCTTCCCTTGAAATTACAAAACCTAAGTACAATATTTTTTTCTTCACGAAACTATATTTCTTTAAATTTATTAGCAATTTCTCGTGTTGTAGTTTCTTCAAAACCGTATTAAGATTTCTTAGGTGCTCTTCACTTGATTGATTTTAAATTAAGATATCATCAATATAAATGATAACAAACTTTCCAATGAATTCTTCTAAGACTTCATTCACTAGTCTCATAAAGGTGCTGGGAGAATTGGTAAGTCCAAAAGACTACCAACCATTCATATAAACCATAATTAGTTTTGAATGTTATTTTCCATTCATCACCTTCTCTGATTCTGATTTGATGATATCCCCTTTTTAAATCTATTTTAGAAAAGTATGCAGCACTACTTAGACAATCTATAAGATAATCAATACGAGGTAATGGAAACATGTATCTGATTGATTTTGTACATTGTTGGAACAACACATAGACTTTAGCTTTCTCAGATGAGACCCTTATCCAAAAAATCTTTCACTTGATTTTTAATCTCTTCATTCTCCTTTAGAGTCATTATGTAAGCTACTTTTTTTAGAAGGCTAGCATATGGAATGAGATAAATATGATGGTTGATACTTCTAATGGGAGGAAAGTCATCACGAAAGTCATCCACTACAACATCAATAAACTCATTCAACATATTTTTAATTTCTTCTTGATGATCATTCAAATTTGTGCTTGGGAGTATTACTTTTGGCTTACCATTCAAAGTAAAATTTATCTCCTCATGCTTGATTTATTGAAGAAATTATTTCCCACTAAGTAACATTACCTTGGATTGGTCTTATTCTCATGCTTTTTCATTCTTCAAAGGAAAAAGTAGATGATTTTCTCCATCCTTTTCAAAAGTGTAGGTGTTGTTCCTTCCATCATGTATTGATTTTCTGTCATATTTCCATTGTCTTCCAAGCAAGATATGACACACATACATAGGCATACCATCACAAAGAAATGTATCCTTATAGTATCATATTTGAAACTCCACTTCAAATTTTTCATTAACTACTATCTGATGTCCCTTTTACAACCATGAAACTTTATAGGGAGTAGGATGTTTATTTTCCTTTAGATTCAAATTTTATACCATTTATATGGATACTAAATTATCAATACTCCCACTATCAATAATGATTTTACAACATTTTTCTCCTGATTTACAAAGAGTTTTGAACAATGTTTTTCTTTGTGTGGGTTCCTTTACTTCTTCAATAATCTTTAATAAAGTTATTTTCATCATCAAAGATTCACCAGTTTCAGGTGCATTTTCATGTGTAGAGGATTATACACTTTCTACATTAGTTTGTGTTATATGTGTACTTCCTTGAATGGAAAATATTTCTGGACATTCATTATATTTATGACCAATTGTGTTACAGGTATAACATCTTACCACAAAATATCGACCTCTAACTCTTTGATATGGTCTTTGTCCTCTGAAATATCCTCTTGATGATTCTGCCTATTGTGAACTATTTCCTTCTTCTCTTTGAATGGGAAATATTCCACTTGAATATCCGCTGCTTGATTGTCCTCGATGTGATGATCTTCTTCTTCTCATCATGCTTCATCCTCTTCCTATTTGACTCTGCTTTCTTGCTAATTTTTCTTCAATGTTAAGGGCTATCTGGTAAGCTTCTTCAATAGTTTTCATAGACAAAACATCAAATTCATCTTGTATTTCAAATCTCAAGCCATTAATATATCTAGCCATTTTTTTTCATCTTCTTCCATATGTCTAGATCTTATACATAATTGATAAAATTATTTTGTATATTATTTTACAGACATAAATTTATACTTGATATTTTTCATTTGGCGAAAAATATTCAACTGATAATCTCGAGGAAGAAATTTACCTTTGAGCTTGGCCACCATTCGATCCCAAATAGTGATATTCCCTTTGTTTCTATTTCTTTGTTAAGCTTGCACATTATTCCACCATAGTGCAACATTTCCCTTTTATTTGGTCACTGCGAACTTATGTTTCTTCTCATCAGCTACATTTTCATAATCGAAATATTTATCCATGGCGCTGATCCAGTCGGTCAATTCTTCAGGATTTAAATTTCCTTCATAAATAGGCACATTCAATATTGACTTGGTACTTATTCCCATGATCGTCTTGAAAATTTTCTCTTCTGGAGTTCTTCAATTTCAACTTCTTCTTATGAGTTTTCTTCTGCTTCACTGATATCACCAATGTCAACATCTCTTTGATGTGTTGTCTCCAATGCATCTAATCATGTTCGAATATTTCTCACCTCATCGAGTAAGACCTGGTTTACAGTTGGTCTTCCTCGACCAATTCCATGTCCTCTGGCTCATCTAACTCCTCTTACTCTATTGACCATCTTAATTAAAATAGATTCTAAATCAAAATAAACTCTTATGTTTACAAAATCCTTTATTTAAAATAACTCTCTCAAACGTCAATATAACAATGATATAAGTTTTGTTAATATGGAATATGTCCTTTCCACTATAAAACTTTATGACTCGTTGATAATAAAATCATACTATATTCAATTAATTGCACCATATATGACCATATATTTTCGCACCATATATATTAATCAGACCAACTATACATCAACCGCACATATAAAGTCAACGTTGCATAAATTCAACTCAAAATGAAACATTAAATAGTTTATAGTGCAAGCAATGATACAAACTCGATGGTGTTCTTGAGACAATTGACCCAAGGCAACTTATAGGTAGCACACTCGAATAAATTATATGGTAGAACGTTGCACATGTATGTCAATATTCGCTATCTTTTTGTGCATTAAAGTAGAAAGCTACTGCAATATACATATCTCTATGTGTATTCAGGTAGACAGCTACCACACATAAATGGTAATCAAGATGCAACATGCTACAGATAACTATAAACAAGAAAAAAAACAAACTACCGTAGCCAACCTACAAATTTTGTGGCAGTGTAGTGGAGGAAATGATGTTGTTGGCTCCCTTCTGTTGGACAGCTCGATGGATATTGATGCTTCTCATTGGTGATTCCCACATGAGATAACTCCAACCTCAAATTATATGAATGTGTATCTCGTGCCCAATGCTCACACGACTGCGTATCTCGTGCCCAACGCTCACTTTTCCTAATTTTTGGAGATCTCACACCCTAAAAAATAGATCCATAGGCTTATATGATCTGATACCAAAACTGGTGCAACCCACAAATAACTAAAAAAAACCATATACTTTATTAAAATAAAATCATTCTAAAAATTATTTTTTCAAATAAATTACATGGCGATTTATTCTTCAGGAAGAAAACTCTACAATTCCTTCAAGAGAAACTTCCTCCTAAATATTTGGAGTAAGTTGAGATTTATCCTCTCAACTTTAGGAACCTATCCTAACTTCCTAATCTCATAATTAATTCTAGAATGACTCACAAAATCTAGAAAATTCTATATTTCCATAGTTAAATAATTACTTAAAATTTAAACATAAAATGCTCCTGCATGAGATATTATTATTTTAAAATTTCGTGAAAAATAAAAAAAGTAAATATCCTATATATTAAAATTATACAAATATCTATATATAAAATACATATATTTATATAAAAGTATGCCCTTGAGTATGATTTAGTCAAAGAACTTAACAGTAACTCATTTCGATATGCATAAATGTGCATTTTGTTTAGTTGATTTTTTTTTTTTTTAGCTTTTTGCATACCAAAATAGCAATAAATTGAAACTTACAGTAATTCGTTTCAATATGCATGAATGTGCATTTTGTTTAGCTGATTTTTTTTTTACATTTTTGCATATCAAAATAGCATTACATTGAAACTTTCATGAATAAGTGAATAGTGTGTGTTGTAGTGCATTTGGCGCATGGGCGGACGAAACACATTGTGCTTAGTAGGGAGGCTGCTTTCCTACAAGCAAGACACAGGTCAAATTGGTTCGTTAAAAGTTAGTGGAACACATTCAACATGTAATAAGCTAATTTAAATGGAAACATAGGATTCTACATAAAGAAATAAACAAAAAAACAACATACACAAGACGCATGCTCAATAGAGAAAACACACTAATAAATCAACAAGGGAGAGACATCTCCCTTTATTAGGTGTTGGTGGTAGTATAAGATAGAATGCTAAATCTCTCGTAGTGGATCCTTCGATCTTTGGAGATCCAATATCCAATTCAAGGGTGTCTCATCCCCTCAAAATTTCAACAAGCCTCTCTTCCCTCTCAAAGGATGGTAGATCAACATAAACATGGTGAACTCTTCTCTCTTGGATTGAGGTGTTGGATGGGAAACAATTGAATCCTTATAGTCCTTTTTCTGCTGAACAACACAAGCTAGTTTGTTGAGGAGAAATTTGGCCAGCATAACAATGTGTCTCCCATTTCTCTTCCCATGGATGGCTTTTATAGACAAATTTCAAATTTTCCCTCCCTCTCTTAGTACAATATGGATGTTGAAACAAGAGTGGGGGTATGATTCCTTTGTGTCCCACACTAAAGCCTCAAGGTGGCTCCAAGGCGACTGTACTTGGATATCTTGAGTGAGAATATTTTTCTCCAAGTGTGCCAAGTTGTCCCAGATGGTGACTTTCCACATCCTCAGGTCCGTGCATCTATTCGAGGGATAGCTACAATGTTCTTTGTGGCTATCAAATAAAAAGCCGCAAATATTGCCAAGGGTCAGTGCTTCCTATGTGCAGTCCAAAAAGTTTCCTTCTTGACCTTAGGAAAAGTTAAAATTTTCAACTCTTGTAATGTATTTCTTCCCCATAAATCTTTATTTGTACCTTATGCTTGACATTTCTAATGTCTTTTGCTTGTACGGTTTTTTAGTTTAAATATTTTCCCCCTAATATATGAGTTCATGGAAGAACTATATAGCCAAAATACATATAGTTTATTTTTTTGTGTAGTCCTTTTGAGAGAGAGTGAGAGAGAGAGAGTAACTTGCTTGAAAACTAAAGTTGGAGACCCCTTGCCATGAGTAAAAAGAGTCATCGTGCTCTGTTGGAACCCTAAAAGAGATATAATGAATAAGATATTTCTATGAGATGGGCTTATCCCATGGTAGATAGAGGTTCTGTTTATGTCACTTTTGTGGTAGTGACCTACTACTAGTTGATGATGATGGTTGTTGTTGCCCTCAGTGGTGTTTTTTCTTTGAAAGAAGGTTGAATGTGGTACCCACATGCATAATATTGGTATGGCCCATTTGTTTTTAGAAAAAATGATTTTTGTATGCATGGGTCTCTGACTGTTGGGTACCCTTTCGTGTAAGCATCGCTGAAAGAGATGCTTATCAAGTCACTGGTCTTCGATGAATTCTAAAAGAGTGCAACAGTTATGAAGTACGATACCATATTTAAATGAAAGTTTATGTTGAATTCAAATGTCAAGAGGATCGATTACTTCAATTGGAAATGATGATTCCCATATTTCCATCTGGGGATGCCCCTATTGAGGTGGGTAGTCATCCAAGGTACTGCCTCCTTAGAAAACGTTTGTTGTGGTTGACAAGAATGAAGCACAAACCAACCGAGATTAGTACTGATGCAAGGGACCAATGTTTCTGATATAGTAGATCATGGTGTGATAGGTTAACTTAGGCATGATGATGAGAATTGGCTATCACTGATGAGGGTATTTAAGTGGCCCAAGGTCGGAGCTGGTAAATTGAGTGGCGGCAGTCATAACAATTTTCGGTGAGAAAATCCCTAGAGTTGGTTGGAAATCTAGGGTGGAAGTGTGGTTGTTATGAGTGTCATGGTGGGGTATGGTAAAGAATGCGTAGCTCTGACCAAGGGTGATTAGGGACTGCTGCCAAGTGAGAAATGTGAATGGATGGGTGGGATTTCTCTCCTAAGAAAATATTTTTACACTTTCCAAAAGAATATAAAATGGGTTTAGATGTACAAGCATGGAGACGGGTGCCCTATAAACATGAAAATAACCCGTCATTATGCTGTGAGGAAGGTGTTTGTTGAGGGTTGGGGCCCCATTTGTTGGTCTCGGTGTGGGGGTGATGAAGCGGATGAATAGTGTCGCAGATGGGCTATGCTAGGGTGTGATAGGCCAAGTGCGAGATGCGGCAGTGTGTATTTGATTTTCTGATGGGAATAGTAGTCCCGGAAAGGGGTTTTAACATGCCATGGGTGAAACTTGACTTGATTTATAATGGATGAGTGAACATGAAGTACTTCCCGGACTTGGATTTTATGGCTATGACTCCATACCTTTGGTGTATGTCTACATGAGTGATGGATTCCATAGAGGGTGAGGCTCTACTGACTTGCAAGAATGTTTATCATGTGCAAGGTGAGGTGATGATAAACATGTGAATAAGACCTACGGTTGAGTTCTGCGGAGAAATGATGTCAAGATATGCAATGCTTCTTTGGGGAGCCTGTCATGCTAGAGATAGAATGATACATTCTCTTGTACCTTTAGTGGTGGGGGAAACTGGCAGTTTAGTGTGTTTGTAATACCTACAACCAATACTGAAAGTAAAAGAATATTTTGTATCCAAACATATTTGAAATAAATTGAATTTAAAGTGAAAAGAGAGGGTATACCTGAACTGTGTTGTGGACGGGTGGGCATGGGGCCCAAAAATGATTTTTTCTGAAATATGGATTTACGAGGTCTAGATCAACCATGATGAAGTGTTGATCACTGTACTTCTTGTGGTTCCATGGTCAAATGCTCTGAGCTCTATTTTTTCCTTGGGAGTTGTTACTTGGCTCTTGGTTTTTTGGTTCTGGTTGGGGTTGCCTACAGCCTGAGACCTCAGGGGGTGTTCTTGATTATTTCCCCCCTGTCCAGGATCTCCATTTTTTTTGTTCCTCAGATTATTTTTTGAAACATTTGGAGTATTGTCATAATTCTCCTGGTTGATGAGCTTAGGAAGGATGCACTATATTGACCGACACGGTATTCTCTCGCGGTGGTCCATTATGTGCAGAGAATGGGGGATATTTTTTCCCTTCTCCCTGATTGTTGGGGTGATGTTCTTGTATCAACAATTCTAGTTGAGTATTGTTTCCATTGCGAGGGGAGATATCATCCTCCCTGGTGTTGATGATACGACATTGCCCTATTTGTCATGTTCTATAAAAGTGCGGGGTGAATTTGATGATAGCTAGGTTATGATATGTTCTGAGTATAATCGTATGAGTATCCTGGGTACTGATTACTGTTGCCTAGGTGACCATGGGCCAAAGACCAAATCAAACTGTATGTAGTATTTAACGCACCTAGTAACTCCCTGAGTATTGTGGGTACTGATTACTGCTGCCTAGGTGACCTTGGGCCAAAGACCCAATAAAACCATTTGCAATATTCAATGTGCTTGGTAACTCCCTCAGTATCATGGGTGCTGAGTACTGCTGCCTAGGTGATCTTGGGCTAAAGAACTGATCAAATCGTCTGTAGTATTCGACGCACATGGTAACTCCCTGACTCTCCTCGGTACTGATTACTGCTTCCTAGGTGACCTTGGGCCAAAGACCCGATCAAATAGTCTACAATATTCGACGCACCTAGTAACTCCATGGGAATCCTGGGTACTAATTATTGTTTCCTAGGTGACCTTGGGTCAAAGACCGGATCAAACCATTTGTGGATTAAACGCACCTAGTAACTCCCTGAGTATCCTGGGTACTTATTACTACTACCTAGGTGACCTTGGGCCAAATACCTGATCAAAATGCCTGTAGTATTCGACGTGCCTGGTAACTCCCTGAGTATCATGGGTATTTATTACAACTGCATAGGTGGTCTTGGGCCAAATACCCGATCAAACCGTTTGCAATATTCGATGCACATAGTAACTCCCTGAGTCTCCTAAGTATTGATTTATGTTGCCTAGGTGACCTTGGGCCAAAGACCCGATCAAACCATCTGCAATATTCGATGCACTTGGTAACTCCCTAAGTGGAAATTTCGACAACTCAAGAGAATGAGGCAACTAGGTTTCCTTGTCCCTAGTTGGTGTAATATTGCTGGGGGGATCTCTTCCATCATCATTCCTAGCTGAGTACTAGGTCCCCTGCGAGGGAGGGTATGAGCCTCCCTGCTATTAATGATATGGTGACACCCTATTCGTCATATTCTACAAAGGTGCATATTGACTTTGGTGGTAGCTAAGTTGCGTCATGTTTTGGGTAGAATCATACAGATATCCTGGGTACTGGATACTGCTGCCTAGGTGACCTTGACTCAATGACCTGATCAAGCCATCTGCAGTATTCGATGCGCCTAAAAATTATATGTAAGTTTCTAGGCACGGGGCATTTGGCAGGAAATTGTAGATATATCCTGATTGGGTATAGATGAGTTCGAGCTGCTGGAATTTACAAACGACATCCTCCTCAGAGAT
The DNA here is from genome assembly GCA_034641835.2 of Pinus albicaulis. Lineage (NCBI taxonomy): Eukaryota > Viridiplantae > Streptophyta > Pinopsida > Pinales > Pinaceae > Pinus > Pinus albicaulis. Next base: position 13,133 of record JAXQQM020081193.1, read on the forward strand.
AGGTCTTTGTGTCACCACATATTTTGAGATCTCTGTTGTTAGAGTTTTCAAAAACAAGTCCAATAAAACTCTATCATCAAGTTTTTCTTTGCAAAAACTACGACGTCACCGCCATTCGTGGATATGGTTCAATATATGGAAAACTATCATTTTCCTAAATGAGTTAGCAATTCCATCCCCGAATCAAGGTGGATGGATAGCTGAAAATAAGTGAGGAACATGGTAGTGAGGGTGTTAAAGGTTCCATGCGAAGCAAAAGGTTGCTCAACATACCATATCACATCAAGCAAAGTTAGGGTGCATTGAAATAGTCTTAGTCAAATAGTATCGTCAATAATAGTATTGGACAAACACCCTAGGTGGAAAGTCATAATATGATTTCCAGGGTATTTCGTTTGCTTCCCTTTGAATTTTTGTATATCCAATAGGATCTTCGGGGGCATGGGAGGCCAATTAAGGCTGTGTGCAATGGGGTAATTAGTTAACTTTGATAGATGACGAAGGTTTAATGATGCTAAAAAGGGTAATTGAGTATTGACTTCCATTGTGTACTTTGGAAACGCAGGGGTTTGAGTGTAATGGTCTATCAAGGTTGACTGGGGAATATTACCCTGTGACATACCCTATTGTATGTTCTGTTGACTCCCCGAAGGGGTAGCGCTCCTCTACCCTTTGGGGGTTGTGGGAGGATTTGAGTGTGGTGACCCTGCTGGGGTTTCCACTTGTGTAGTGTTGGGTGACCCTTGGGGGTTTCGAACCAAAGATGCCCAAATAAAGTTCGGAACCAATAATAGAGGCGGTGTGTTGTATTTGATACCTAAATGTTGAAAGACCTGGCACTCCTCCCTCTAATGGGGGGAGCTCCAAAAAATGCCTATATTGACGAGGTCCCATTGGGTATGTTATGGTGTTTACTAGCTTAATCTTTGGAATATTTTTGGTTTACCGAGAGAAGGAAGATTATTATCAAAGAAACACTATGATCACATGCATAAAAAAAAGCGAAAAAATAAGAGGTAAGGTTTCCTTTAGATTAACGCTATGTGATCAAGAAAGAAAAACATATGGTTTGGTTGTTTTACGTATGATACTCAAAATTATAAATAGACCTAATCGTCCTTACACTCTCAAATGTAACCGGGCCTATTGAAGATGTCTTCTAATGGGTATTGGGACTAACGTCCTGAAAGAACTAGTGACGACTTCCAATAGCTGAAGAATCGACCAAGGTAATGGTAAGAGGATCTAGTGCTTCCTACACCGTCACTTATAGGGAAGGATGCCCTAGATTTGACCACTAAAGTATCGTCGTCCTACGTGGGCATTCAAGTCTTGAGCTTCTTGGTATTCAACTACTAGTACTGAGAACTAGATGGGTAAGGTAGCCCCAAAAATTACCACACGCACTAGGCTTAATCTTAACCCCCTCTGAAACGGGTCACTGGTAATGCTCGGGTATTTATTTCATGGGAGGATAGATGGATTTTAAGCTCCCTAAAAGTTCAACATCTATGTTTCAAAATGTAGAATGACCACAGTGGCTTATTGGATTCCCACCCCCGATCTTCCTAACCTGAACTATATTTTATTTTGTGGCCCTTGTGGGGAGAATTCAATGACTTCGATTAGTGATTATTTTTAGAGAGTCTTCATTTTCTTAGGGTGTGCCTTAGTGAAGTAACTGTAATAAGAGGACAAAGGTCCCAACACACTAGGTTCCTTTTGGTCCAATTGATCCAAGTGGATTAAACAGGTACAAGTACATATGGCTTAAGTAAAAAGGCTCAAAAATCAAAGTGTTCAAAAGGCTCTCGAACTAGGTTCAAGTTGTAGATCTTGTCATTCTTATTCCAATGACATAGATGACACTCAATTCCGAGTCCGTATGAAGGAGTTAGGAGTAGTAAAATTTTGAAGGTTGACTTGGTGATGTGGCAGACTAAGGAGGCAACAATTTTGCTGGAACCCAGACACTAGATTCCAGCCAACCTGGCTGAATTTCGGGTGAATTTGTGGGATAGTTAAAACATCTCCTTCAGTTAAAACCAAGAAGATTCGAAAAGATGATGTTGTTTTAATAAATCAAAAATAATAAAATATATATATATATATATATATATATATATATATATATATTGGATGGCAGGCCATGAACCCCGCCCTCCCAAACCAACTGCATAACAAATCAAAGGTCGGAAATAGTCATGACCCCACCACCAACCACCTGACGAAATTTATGGAAACGACGTGTAATAATGGGGGCAGGGGTTGCGAACCCCACCGCCACCCATACCGTAATACACCCCACCACATGACACTTGACAAGATGCAATACAGGCAGGCCGCCCAATATGGGTCCAGCCCCCCATCAACATCAATGGCGGGTCATAAAATAAATGCAAATTTTTTTTTTAAATTCAAGTGCAGTTCAACAAAAAAAAATTATGCCTTTAATTGGAGGGGTCGAGGTTTGACCACCCGACCTCTTCCCATACAATCCAAATCTAAACCAACTCAGCTCCAACGCATTCCTTGGAGAATTCACCCACACTTCATTATATAAACCTTCTCTTCAGATGTGTACCTAGGACAAACAATAGTGGGCATGGAAAATGAGGTGTGGGACCCTGAGCAGTGTGCAGGAGGGGGCAGAACCATGATCTAAGCCATTTTTCCAAAGGGATCAGATTTTCACTTTGTCATATTGGAACAAGTTTTATATGGATTCTGCACTACTCGATGCCACAAATCCGATGGTGCTGCCCATTTCGTCATCATAAGTGTGCAATTTTTGGCTAATTTCTGATTGGGCAGGTATAAGGGTGTAATTCCTCATTTTGTACTTGTACTTTCATTTTTTCCATTTAATTAAAGAAGGGCCTCCCCACTATTTGAGCAAGTCCCGGAGACATAGTCCCTCCTAGACGGACTCCAATATCAATTATGTGTCTTCATGCATGATGTTAATTGCTTCTCTCTTTTTCCGTTTATGCCTTTAAAGTTTCTTGTTTGAAGCTAAAATTTTCACATGTAATTCTTTCACACATCTCAAGCAAAATATTTTGGATCAAGTGGTATCACAACAGGTGTTTATAGATGTGAATTACATGCTTGTATGCTAACTAGAAATAGGATACGAAGAGGGTAAGGGACGCTACAGGCTTTTGATCCTGAAGCAGTATGTGCACATCAGAGTAGCGACATGAAGCAGAGCTCAACTTCCACAAGACCTTCTACACCATGGCAGATTGGGTTGAGAAATTGTTCTCTAGACTTGAGAAGTTAGAGAAAATAAGAGAGCATGTTTCAGAAGGAGAAGGTTCATCGAATGGAGGTGGTGGAGGAGAGCCACCTCCTTCAGGAAATGAAAATCCTTCTTCCTCTTCCCACCCTCATAATAAAAATTCTGGAAATGCATCTAACAAACCTTTCTTTAAGTTAGATGTTAAATTTGATCTACCAGTGTATAATGGTGAAAGTAATGTCAAAAATATTAACAATTGGATTAGGCAGCTTGAACTCTATTGTAGGATTCAGCAGATTGTGAAGGATGAGGCAAAGATCCAGTTGGCTTCTCTTCGATTGAGTGGCACAACTCTCATCTGGCGGGAGAGAAAACTTCGAGGCAACAATAATTTGGGTAACCTTCTTTCCTCCTGGTCAGATTTTATTTTTTCACTTAAATATCAATTCTATCCCTTAGGTTACAATAAGAAAGCCTTAATGGAGTGGCAGTACCTAAGGCAAGGTAAAGGACAAAACGTGCAAAGCTTTACCGAAGAATTTAGAAAACAAGCACAAAGTTTGTGCATTTCATTATATTCTCCTGAAGTTGTAACTAAGTACATTGGTTCATTACATAGTTACATTAGACATTCATTGTTAATGTTTGAACATACTACCATTGACTCGGCCAGTGTAAAGGCCATTCATCTTGAGAACATGGGTAGAAATGATAAGGGTGATCATTCAAAGAAACCACCTTTCAAACCTTCAAATCGAAAATTCAAAGGGAAAGGAAAAGAAGACGACATCAACGAAGAAGGATGAAGGAGAAAAGACTTATTGTGCTCACTACAAAAAGGAAGGTCGTGACGGCGTCAATTACCACCCAGAAGAGTAATGCCAAGAAAAGAAGCAGAAGAGATATGGAGGAAAGGGTAAGCAAAAGACGGTAGAAACCGCACAGCAAGACCTTGGATCCAAATCTGGAAATGAGGCATTGATCACAACGGCAGGAAAAAAAGGTACTCATTATCTTCATGTTAATTCTTAATCACATGAAAGCACTAGTTCATTAGATGATCCTCTTCCTAATGAACGAAAGAGAATTGAGTTGTTTCATATTATAGTTGTTATAAATCATGCAAATGTAGAAACTCTATTTGATTCAGGCTCTCAAGAAAATTTAATCTCAGAATCCTTGGTTAAAGAGTTAGGCTTAGAAGTTAAACCTCATCTGAAACCTTATCCACTTGGATGGATACATGAAAAAGTAAAACTAAATGTAACCAAGAAATGTAAGGTAAAATTTGTAATTGCTTCTAACCTGGTGGATGAAATAGAATTAGATGTCATACCATTGGATATCTGTGGAATTGTGTTAGGGAGTCCCTATCTTTATGACAGGAAAGCAATTTTATTTCGACATGAGAATAAATACCAAATCACAAAATATGGGGTAGAATATATTGTACGAGTTCATCAAACCAAAGTCGGTGCCAGTATTGTAAGTTTAGGACAAATGAAGATATTGGTGAATTCCAGCAAGGGGTGTTTTCTCATGGTTGTGAGAGAAAGAGATGAAGAAATATTTGATTCTTTCCGAGGATGTGGTCCAGCTCATAAATAGGAATTATGTGATTTTATTTCTAACTATGATGAGTTGTTTCAGGAACCCAAAGGATTGCCTCTAAAACAAGAGATCCAACATGAGATCCATTTGCAGCATGATGCTTCATTACCAAATATTGGTATGTATAGGATGTCATCTATCGAGATGGGGGAAATAAAAAAGAAGGTACAGGAACTATTGAAGGAAGGGGTCATTCGGCCAAGTGCTTCTCCTTGCAACTCTTCGATCATGTTAGTACCCAAGAAAGATGGCACATGGAGGATGTGTGTGGATTATCGGGAATTAAACAAAATCACTGTGAAAAATCGATACCCTCTCCCTCACATTGATGATTTGTTAGATCAATCAAAGAATGCTATCTATTTCACCAAATTGGATTTGCGTAGTGGTTATCACCAGGTTAGAATTGCAGAGAAGGACGTGTGGAAAACTGCCTTCAAGACCAAATAGAGGTTGTTCGAATGGATGGTGATGCCATTTGAACTTTGCAATGCTCCAGCTACATTCATGAGGTTCATGAATGATATTTTTAGGCATTTCATTGATGATTTTTTCCTTGTGCATTTAGATGATATTCTTTTCTTTAGTAGGACTTGGGATGAACATGTATGCCATGTTAAGAAAGTGTTTGATGTATTAAAGAGGGAAGAATTTTATGTAAATTTGTCAAAGTGTGAGTTCGGAAAAACCTCTTTGGTTTACCTTGGTCATATTTTCGGTAATGGTCAATTAAAAATAGACCCCTCCAAATTTTAGGTGATTGTAAAATGGCCTAAGCCTACCACTGTAACAGAGGCACGTAGTTTTCTAGGTGCAGTACAATAATGGAGGAGGTTCATTGCCAACTTCTCCATTATTGCATCACCCTTAAACGCACTGACAAGTATCAAACAAGCCTTTTAGTGGGGAGGAAAATATCATAATTCCTTCAAAGCATTGAAAGAGAAAATCAACACCACACCAGGCCTGGCTTTACCCGATCTCCAGCAGCTTTTTGAGATTGAAACCGATGCCAGTGGGTACACCATGGGAGTTGTAGTTTTGCAGCAGAAGAAGCTGATATGTTACCATTCAGAGAAGTTCTCCCAGGTTGTAATCAATTACCCCACTTATGACAAGGAACTATATGCCTTGGTCCAGAGTGTGAAAAAGTGGAAACACTACCTAATCGTTAAGGAGACCATCATCCATATGGATCATCAGCCCTTCGAATATCTTCAGTCATAGACCAAGCTACAATAGTCTCGTCATTTCAAGTGGATGGGGTTTCTACAGCAATTTCATCTGATAATAAATTATAAGAAGGGCATCAGTAACAAAGTAGCAGATATGCTCTCTCACCCTCCTATCGCTGTTTCTATTATTTTGCATGATGCTTTGTTGTATTTTGAAAGTTATGCTAAACAATACTCTATCGATGATGACTTTAAAGAAATATATGAAAAACTAAATCATGGTTCACAGGTGGACAACTATCATTTGCAGGGGAAGTTGTTGTATCACCTTGGAAAATTATGCATACCCACAGCAGAAAGGGTACATGTAATTCGAGAGGAGCATACCTCTCTTGTGTCTAGTCACTTTGGTGTCGAAAAAACCTTATGTCATTTGCAAAGGTTTTTCTTTTGGCCCCATATGAAAAACATTGTAACCCATTTTGTAAAGGTATGTGTAATGTGTTCTGTTTCAAAGCCCTCAAATAGAAAACTCGGGCTCTACACACCACTACCTATTCAGCGTCTTCCATGGGAAAGTGTGTCGATGGAATTTGTAGGAGGTTTGCCTATGTCTAGAAAGGGTCACGGATATTTGTGTGTTATCATTAACTGCTTTAGTAAAATGTACATATTAATACCTTGTAAAAAGTAGGTCACTGCTGAGAAGACTACTTGTCTTTTCTTTGAGTATGTTTGGGTCCACTTTGGGTTGCCCACATCGACTGTGTCAGATTGAGACTCTCGCTTCCTTGGAGAGTTTTGGACCATCTTGTGGCGTATGATGGACACCAAGTTA